>VZRU01014258.1:181568-199364 GCA_013398155.1 Pedionomus torquatus
TGCTTGTCTTAATGTAATACTGAGCCCAACTGAGAGAACCAAGACATGAACTCAAAGGAAAAGATCAGAGGCTAAGAGCAGCTTTTAAGCCTTAGGAAATGCTGAAATGGAAACAAAGCAGGAATTGTCAAACATGTAGGAAATAAATTCTGCTTCAAATTCATTGGAGACGCTGGAATGACTCCAAAGAGGAGCCGGTCCATTAAATCACATAAGAGTGGCTGCACTGACTCAAATCAAAAGCTCATCATGACAGTATCGTGTCATTGACAGTTATCGGTAGCAGCTGCTGAAATGTATAAAAGGACAAAGAGAGAGGACCTAGCTAACCTCTAATAAAAACTGTCCATTAGGGACTTCTGGAGCTATTCTCCACAGTGGCTCCACCTCATCCTTTCAGGCCCAATGTTCACAGTCTCTTTCGTTGACCTGTTTGTACTTTGGGCATTCCAAAAGTTTATGGTGGTGAATTTACAGCAGTGAAAAATTTATGGCAGTGATTCTCCTCCCTGAATTATGGGCTGTGTGAAAGAGTGTTCCCTTTAGTTTGCTTGAAATGTTCTGCCTGATCGTTTAATTCGGTGTCCCCTGTTCCTCCCCTGCAGTGAGCAATTGCACGCTTTCTGACTTATCTGGAAAGCTGCACGATTTTATATTTCACCCCATTCTCTTTTCCAGACTGAAAAATCTCAGCCTATTTCTTTCTCTGTAAAGAGGAGCCGATCATCTTTTTTACCTCCATCTGTGTCTTTCCTATAGTTTGACTGAATGGCCCTCAAGAAGAAAACAAGAGTCCCGCCTCATTCATATAAAGCACCTTGCACGTGAGCGTTGCCTTCTTCTGACCCGGCTGACATTACAACTGGTCAGGAGGAAAGCACAAGATGCAGAATTTCTGTAGGTAGAATTTATGCAAATGGGTACAGTTTCTGCATTGCGGAGAGGAAAAAAGACAATTTTGCCCTCTCTGCCACTTCCACCAGTGATATCATCTATTTCTAGTTACCACAGGCAATGCAGCAGCCCCGTGACACTGCATTGTTCAAGGTTGGACAGGACAGAATTAATAGCAGGAGATACTTGAACGAAAACCGAGCACCAGGAAAGGAGCGATGTGTTTGGATTTGCTTTATAGTCTAAGATGCAAAGCAGGTAGGAGTATCCTGGACCACTTCCAACTATATTGCACTGCTGCGTCCAAAGATATCAGCGCTAAAGGGCCCTTTTATTTCCCGAGCCATGCCTCAGTAGTCAGGAGAACTTGCTCGGTGGGCCTGAAGCCAAAAGGCCCAACCGTCTGACTTTCCGAAGCTGATGTTTACCGTCCCTTGTATCACAAAGCTGCTGCCTGGAGAGCAGCTGGCCGGAGGTGTCTGGAACAATCCCAGCCACGGTTTCATAAGAAACTCTTTCTACGTCTCTGCTTTCCCACAAAGGCTCGTATTTTATGATTGCTGGTGGGCAGGAGGCTGATGAAATGCATAGCTGATCTGAAAACATAAAAAGGCAAGATTTAAAAATTATACCAGTCATGGTTAGGTCTGTGAAATAAATAACACACACAGTCATTGTGCAAGGAGGAACAACAAATACGCTGCCCCCTCCACCGGCTGGTTTCCTGTCTGTGGTGTAGTGGGTGGGAGTCTGGGCGGTAAATTTACACCTCACTAAAAGCCAGCTTATAAATTCATTGTCCTCTCCCTTCCTCCCCCTCTTCAGCGTCCTCTTTAGAATTAAGAGCTGGATTGTACCAGAATCATTTTAACTACCCATACATTTTTAAAAGCCTCAAATTTCACTTTCTTGTGCTCGAGAATTAGGGTTTTCTGAAACAGAACCTCCTTTGAATCAGAAATGGGGTGAAATGCAGTAGTGTCAGCTTTGACACTCTGGAAACTGTGAACTCTGCCTCCCTTGTTGTGATCCCTTTCAGTTTGGGTGGAGGAGCTCAGGAGTGAAACCGAGTGAGCCAACACCTTGCTGATTCCTAGTCCCCTTGGAGAAGTGTAAGATTTGGATCTCCCATGCTCTCAGCCTGGCAGACAAACACCCTCCCAAAGCAAGGCCAGGCTGGATGGGGCTTTGAGCAACCTGGTCTAGTGGGAGGTGTCCCTGCCCATGGCAGAGGGGTTGGAACTCTGTGATCTTTAAGGTCCCTTCCAACTCTAACCATTCTATGAAAACCAAACTGAAAACAATGAAAGCTTGTGAGTCAGTAATTACTTATCCCCGTCAATATTAGCCACATATGTGCTGCTGTCTTCATGGTACCTCCTTTGCCCCTAGATTGAGGAACCTCCTGGAGGGCTACAGACCTCCTGTGCTGCCCTGTTCACCTCACCCATCCACCAATCATCTTCTCTGTTAATTGTGCTACCTGTCGTGGTTTCCACACCATTGTCTGTGTTCCTGTAGCTCACCTGCATGGGTTTGTCTGAGGATGAATGCTGTGGCTGCCCCTTCTGTCCACATATATCGGTGACCTTGCCTGAATGTATCCTGAGGATGACCTGAAGGAAAGCAGATTACAAATGTGATTTCAAGATGCGTGTTGTGAATGAAAGACCATCTTCTTCCCCTCTGACTCTTTTTTGAAGCTCACAGCCCACACTAGCACAAAGAAAAGTATTTCTTAGGCTCTGAGTCTCAGGAGTACAAAGGCCAGTTTATCCCAGTATGCTTGTCGAGGATGCCTCACCTTGCCATGATTTGAACCTCTAAATGCTTGAGAGCCACACATCACCTATACAATTTTTGGACAACCAACAGGAAGGGAAAGGGCTAGTAGAGGTCCCATTTGCTTCTTGCTATATATATAGTGCAGGCAGGACACGGAGATGTTAGATTTTTCTGGCTCACGTTCTTCACCACAAGACATGAAGAAAACTCAGCAGCCCTGCATTGTCAGGGAGTGGAGATATTTATATTGAGCAGATTCAGCTGGGAAGGTAGGTTTCAGCTGCTTGTGAGCCACCCTCATCTGCTGACCATCTAGCAGATGAGAAATGGACTTCAGCAGGTCCCATTTTGCTAAGAAGGATTTCCTCAAAACTTCCCAAATATGAGGAAATAGGTCAAGTGAGGAAAAGACAATGTTTTAGAAGAACTCCAGCCTCCTAGAGCTAGCTCAGCTCCCTGAATGTTGCTGTGTATTGCAATGGTGAGATAATTGTCAATAGGGTTGCCCGTTAGAGACAAGCAGAGGCAACAGTGTTTATTTTGGTGGTTTACAAGGGTAGTCTGTATATATGAATCATGACAGATACGCTTATCTACTGGGAACTTGTTTTGAGGAGCTAAAACATTGGTTCCAGTTGATGCAGTCACTGTAAAGGAAAACCAAGCGCGCTATTTTTATTCCTGTCTGAGTACTTGTGTTTTCCACATAAAAAAGACATGAAGATGCTGCTTTGCAACCTTCTCTCCTCCTGGGGACAGAATGAGAGTACAGTTGCTTTCAGTCATGTAAACCGTTGTCAGCGCACGGTCCAGAAGTCTCCAGCTACCCTGGCAAGTGGCCAGACAAACAAGATTGCTCCATTTTGAGCCTCAAGTGTCACTGAGGCGTGACATATTAGCAAGAATGGCCTTGGATGGAAAATATACCTCGACCTGTGACTCAGCAAGATGGGGAGCAGTAGTCTCTTGCTCTGTCTTCTCATTTTTACAGTCTGGGAGAATCTCTGTTTCTGATACCATGGACCTCATCTCAGCAGTGAAATTGCTCTCTGAGCAACCTCCCTAATTATATCACATATGGCTCTCTGCTCCCTTTCACTGATAATCACCCAAGCACCTTGTGGCTAACTAGCAGATGCAGCTTTTGCTTCTGTGGGAAGCACCGTTAGCGAGGTATTAACATACTCTGGCTTCTGTAATATAATGAGGGGGTTTATTGTTCTTTGTATAAAGTTGACCACAGACGTCTGCTTTTATTTTCTATTTCATTCTAGCCCACCCATCTGTTCTCCTTCTCTGCAGTGGAAATAAAGGAGGTAGGTTGGCATCTGATGAGCCAGCGCTTCACAGACCAGCACTGGCTCATCTCCAGTTTCAGGGTTCTTGTTCCTGTAGACAACCTTCAGATGCATTCAGTGCCACACTATGCTATGTTACATTACAGTATTCTATTCTATTCTATTCTATTCTATTCTATTCTATTCTATTCTATTCTATTCTATTCTATTCTATTCTGATTTTCTCACACTTGCTTGGATGTCAGGTCAGATGACATGTACGTCAGACACTGTAAATCGGATGAATCAGATGTCTGTAATTCAGATATTCTATAAACGCATTCACCATGGCAAAAAGCCCCCTCTTCTTTCCCACCTCCTGACTAAGGCCTCATCTAGAGTGCTTGGTGCCTCCGTGGGGATGCAGGCAGAGTCCCTTCCAGCTGGTGTGTTGCTGATTCAGTGGTACTTACAGGAGCTGTACCACCCATTGCCAACTGTTCTATGGATTAGATATGCAGGAACTGCCATGCCAAAACAGGCCACTGGTCCATCTAGTGGCTAACGTAAGATTTTTTTAAGAGAAAGACATAAAAAGCTTATAATGAATCCAATTAGTCAATATTATACCAGTGGGGGATATTTCTCCCTGACCTCAGCTGGTTATCAGATTATGTACCCTGAGGCATGAGGATTGATAGCCCTTGTCATTTCAATGTATCTGGAATTGCTGCAGATGCTCTATTTATCCATATTTATGTTTAGAAACAAATTCAACTCATATACAAGAGCATGCAACTCCTCTAATTTCAGTAGTGTCAAACTAGGAGTGAATCAGATAAATCTATTGATTAAAGATGTGTCTTTGAACATGGAAGAATTATGTCAAACTTTGAATTTTCTTTTTCTCCACACTAGAAAATAGATCTCTTCCTACAGAAAAGCGTTGCTTATGCTGCAACATTCTTAAGCGGATTTTTTCAACACAGGCACGGCAATTTAAAACCAAACCAACAAAACAGCTGGTGTTTACTGAAGCAGACTTTACACAGGAGCAAGATCAATCTTAGGAAAGTAAACCTCAAGTGCCTACTATAATATTGATATGTACCCCAGACTTCAGTATTTTGTAATGCATTTTTAATGAGGAAATGCTTTTTAGAAACGCAGTGGGCCCCTTCAAAATATTGCCACGATATTTTCTATTTTCTGCTGAAATCACCTGGCTTTAAAAGGTAACACAATAGCAATGAAGGTAAGTACAAATTGCACCAGAAATCACAATATTTATTACAGATGTGACTTCCATTTGTGAGAAGGGAGCATACATGCAAGTGCGTGTGTGTTTGTGCATTTACAGCTCTCGCATCAACCTGCTCTGTTCTTTATTATGAGAAGTCACTGAGAGTTGTACACAGGGACCAGTTTCTGTGATGAATTTAACCACTCCTCTTCGTGGTGTTCAGGGTGACTCACTGACTGGTGTGTGGGAACATAATTCATCCTGCAGGTTTCTCTTAGATTTTGCTGTGATTATTACTTTGAGTATTCAACTGATTTGCAAATCAAGACCTGTACTGATCACGTAACCACATGGTATTATGTCTACTCCCTGATGGGGATTCACCCAAGTCATCTAGGGTCTTTCAGGAGAAGCGTGCATATGATACGTGCTGTTTTGGGGGGACAATATCCATTTGTCAAAGTTGTGCATAGCATATTTTTTGCACTACTGGCACATTTAATTTTTGAAAGTTGGAGAGACAAAAGGAGAGGTGCTGTATGATTCAGAAGATGAAGTATTCACTATAGGAGCTACCTCTCAGACAATTAATAGTGAAACATTTGTTAATATCTGGTGAACACCTGCATATACTATTCCTAAGAATAACATTTAATTCCAGTTTCTCCAGGAGAAGCATTAGGGAGCTATGCCTCTTTCCTATGATGTGGTACATTTGAAAATAAAACAAGAGCCTGGTGCTTGGAAGAGTTCCTAATGCTTTCCCAATTCATCATTTGTCCTTCTTTAATGTCTCTGAGTTCATTCCCCAATATGTCATTGTGCTGCAACGCTTTTCTGCAGCTGTCCCACATTCCCCCCTTGCCCCCTGCCTTCACACAGGGCTTAAAAATGACACGTTTCTCCTAAGGCCCCTTGCAGGCTATCAGATGGTCATTTACACTGGTGCCAAGGGGATGCACAGGGTGGATATTTGCATCACCTGCTATTTGCACACAGAAGCACGATGTCCTCAGAATCCCTTTTCCTGCTGGAGGAAGAGGGGATGAAATATTCCATTGGTGCATGGAACGGCATGTCCTGATTAAATTCATGCACCGTCCCCACTGGGGGTCTGTTCACAGCAGATCATTCCTACCATCTGGTTTGGGTTGCCTCTCTGTGGAAAGCTGGGTGACCAAAAAGCTCAGAGTTTGGTGAGCACCTGGACTAGGACATGTCTGGAGCGGTCCTCCAGATGAGGAGCTTGGAAGTGTGCCCAGGTACAGTTATATAGATACAACTGTAGAGTATCTAAGGAAAGCTTCTCTTCTGAACTACCATCTGGAGGAAAGTCTCTCCTTCTGCACTGCAAATTTTGAGCCCAGAAGCTGGAGACAAACAATATCAACCCACTATAACCTAGCCAGGAGGAGAAGTAAGGTATTTCGACTTGCTGAAGTTTTGGACACATTTTCCACTAGTGTCGTACTGGGATAATAATCAACGTCTGGGATGCCCTTCCAGATTATGACTCAGCTATGCTGAATCCTCCTACTCTAAAAATTGGATGAACAATCAAAATGTGGACTGAAAATCAAAGATGGTGCAGGATGGTGTCTATCTCCTTCTCACAAATGCTATGCTTTCTGAATATTTCAAAGGTTTTTTTGGCACATATTATCCCAAAATGCTTGTTTCAGCTCTGGCAGTTAATGAAAACTCATCGAACGCAGTATTATATTGACACTTAGATGCATGCTATCTCTGTTAGTAGTTCTCCTCTATTCATTTTCTTTTCATTATATTCATTTTCACGAACATAGAAGTTAAGGAATTGAGCCTTGGTTTCTGATATACATATTGCCTGTTCCTAGCACAAGGATTTCTGAACTGCAGTAAATTAATCCTGAGCAGAGTGCCAGTGAAGCTACTGGAGGGACCCCAGACATAAATTTGTCCCCTCATATCTACTTTGTCTTTTTGTCTGTTTGTAAAGGATTTGGCTGAAAAAGCCCTTGGCTTGAGTATGTCTAAAGTTCAGTTTATTTTTACTGACTCGGGTCCTGCAGGACTCCTAAGGATTGCAGGCACCAGACAGCTGTGTTTAGCCTTGTCTGCTACAGTAACGTCAAGGAAACCTATCATAACTGGCAAGCCTTCTAAAAACATGAGTGCTCATGGATTACAAAAGGAGAAAACAGCCAGATTAAAATAAACTGTTACCAGACAAAAAGACACCCACCCTTTCCCCCCATAATTTCTTAAAAACCAGGGAATTCGCTTTGATCAGACTTTAAGGTGAGAGCAGATCTCCTGGAAGTTATCTTCAAGCTAACAAAATAGTGATAAGCAAGGGAGGAAATGGAGCCAAGATACGGCATGTTTGTTAAAAGACAAAAATCTGGCCATTGTGACAATCTCTTCCAAGATCTCCCAGAGAGGACGTTGCAGAAAGAGCCTAGCTGAGCCCTGGACAGGATTTCTATTCTTGCACAGTTGGTTTGTTTGCGTCGCTTTGGGATTACGTGGAAATATTCTCTTGAGGAGACACAGAGACTTGAAAATTCAACCACCTCTAGTTGGCTTTGTCCTTGCTGGGACACAGTCAAAGTCAGAGTGCAAGTGAAGAAAAAGAAACAATTAAAAAAAAAAAAAAAAACACCCAAAACCACACACACCCCCAACAAAAAAACACCCATACCCCTCCCTCATTATTGGTCTCTATTGAGGAGTTGAGTGACTGAAGGATTTCAAAGCCAACAGAGGCTCCTGCCTAAATTTCTTGAGACACCAGAAGAACGAGCTTCCCAGAGAACACTTCATGCTACAAAAAAAAAGGCTACACAAAACAGAGAGTTGTTGAGAATTTGGCCCATTCAGTCAATGCTAGACTAGTGTGAATCGCTTTAATGGGTCAGGCTGGACAGTCAGCTCAGCTGGAGCCAGGCTGCTGTAAACCCATCTTCACTAGCCAGTTGACAGAGGATTTGTGTTAAGCAGCTGGAAGACACCCGGGAAAATGAGCTTTTAATTTTCATGGAGCAATTCCAGGTTTAAAATGGAGTGAGTGAGATGAGAATTTGCAGGGACAGAGCATGGCTCCATCAGCCTGCAGCCAGCAGAAGAGATGGAAAGTCTCCCCACCACAGGAGGAGCAGCCAGGCCTGTCACCAAAGCGGGAGGAACCTTCAAGAGTGAGTAACCCCGTCCTTAAAAAGGCCCCTAGGAGAGGTGGGATGAATCACCTGTTGGGAAGTTGCTCCCTCTTTCTGTTGACTGCAAAGGGAGCGCAATCAATGTTTTTGATGGTTTGCTCAAATTTTATACTCCTAAAACCAGGGTCTAGTGGAACAACTCAAGGAAAATGTCTTATTGCCCCTGCATGTGCCAAGGCCAGGGGGCAGATAAGCAGAGGACTCCATTGTGTTACTGGTCAGGGCTCCTCCACCCAGCTATATTTAGAGTGAAGAAGTCCAACAACACAAACAGGATTTGCGCATGCAGTTATCTTGTTTGCCTGGATTTTGAGTAGCAGCAAATTGCTTGACAGGACATTGAGAGGAAGGTGAAAACAAACAGCCTTCCATTTGGAGTTTCCCTGATAGTACAGATTTTTTAACCTGCGTAACCTAGAGTCACAAGGAGAAAAGGTCAAAAGTGGTCATGGCTCTGAAAGAACTCAGTCACTCATAAGCTGCTCATCAGCAAGGACTTCTGCTTAGCACGTGATTTCCACAGAGCAGCGTTGTCCCAGCTGCGTTAGATATAATGCTTAGATAAGACGCGCAAAAAGTAGACAGTAAAAGGACTTTCTATTCGAACTTGCAGTGGATGCACTGAGGATAATTCAGTTCTTACATGGCGTAGTCAGGAGAAAGGGTCAAGTAAATGTCAGTGAAAAAGAGTGTGCCTTGCACATCAGCTCAGAACATTTTGATTTTCTGTGATGCTAGCCAGTGGCTAAACACACTGTCCTGAAACTATCTAAGAAAGGGGGAGACATACCTGCCGGTAGTTTGCTATGTGTTCTGAGTCCCAGGATCCCTTTGGATGCTGTTGGTGTTCAGGAGATGACCTGGCGTTTTCAAAACTTGCTGTTCATTTGATCTGATGCCTATCTGTAATTGTGACTTAACATGTTGACTATTAGTTGCTTCCATGCTTGTTTAAAATTTTCCCAAATTCCACACATCTTGCAGCTCCTAGATCTTGGGATAAGGTTAATGATGCCACTTATGTTCTCTTTGAATGCGACGTCAGTTCTTGGCTTTACTTTCCCTGAATTGGCAGCAGGACTGTTTTGCTCCATTCCTAATTTCTTCCAAGCCCTCACCTCTGCGCTGACAAAGAAGGCAGGAGAGGGAGGTCACTGAGAACTGTGGCAGGCCTGATGCACCGCGACTCCACTGCCACATCGGAACAAAAGCAGGAGTGAAAAGGCAACATAGGCAGAGTCTGCACTGAGGTAAGGTCTGAAATGGGCCCTTTGTCCAGCCAAGCACTTTAGCTAAGTAAGGAAACTAGGCCTGTCCTTGCTTTCACTCACAATCCCATGGCCTGCATAGACATCTTGCAGTTCTTTCCAGTTTTCCAGTTGTGTGTTCTTCCTTATGTTGCTACTTCCTTGCCCTTCAAACCTGCTTCCATCCCATCCCATCCCATCCCATCCCATCCCATCCCATCCCATCCCATCCCACCCCATCCCATCCCTGCCAGCTGGCCCCGGGAAACTGAAATGACAGACTCATTGAGGATAGCGTCGCCCCATCCAGGTGCAAAGCAGCTGCTGTTCCCTCACCTTTCCTAGCCAGCCATCACGCCCACATCCAACTGCCGGTAAGCAAAGCAGTGTGAAGCCAGGGGATTTGCATACATCTGTGCAAGCTTTCTGTGAGGTCTGAGTGGCTGAGTTTCACTTTGGGTTTCAGTCATATGTGGAGCCAGACAGTGGTGGGTATCAGCAAATGTGTGGAAGTGATGTGTTTAAGTCACTTCTGCTTGCCAGGATGGATTTTTTGCTGTTGGATAATTCCCTGCCTACTTATACAGATATTCAAAGGTTCCCTTTAGCAGCACTAAAATTATTGTTAAAACTTTGTTGCTTTTGGCACCGATACCTGTGAGGGAATTCAGTCTATGGAAGAAATGACCAAAGTGGTGGTGAAGGAGGTGATGGCAGGGGTATGGTACCAGTTTTCAAATAGAATAAATATCTCTAGCTAGAAGAATGACAAAATGGAAGGGGCTTAAATCATCAAAAGAGAAATTTTGCTTAGGTACTAGAAAAAGCTTTCTCGTGGTAAAGACGACAGTGCAGGCATGGAATACTTTATCAGGGGAAACTGTGTAGACCCCACCATGGTGCCAGGACAGGAGATGGAAGAGGTTCAGCATGATTAGTTCAGTATTTGACTCTGTTGATTGACTCTGTTGATTGTGGAATAGGTAGATGGACCAGGTGACCTCTCAAGGTCTCTTCTAGCCCCATTTTCTCTTATTTATAGGAACTAGCACCAAGAAGCTGCAATCAGCACAGTTTTGCAGGTTCTATTAAGATGGGGAAGAGAGAGCCTCTACCCAGGAGAACCTGGGGTCATCAGAGACAAAATATACCTGGGGGGAGAGGGAGGAAGAAAGAGGAAAGCCGGGTTTCCCAAAGCTGCCCAGTGGCAAGGTGGCGGGGAGGAGTCTGTGCTTCTGGAGCCAACATCTAGTGGCTGTCTAGCCAGAGGCTGGCCAGAAACATTAAGTTTCTGCATTGTCAATGGGTCTGAAGTTTGGTGAGTTTCATTATTATATTGCTTTCAAATACTTTGAATATTTTGCAGCCCCTATCAGAAAGCTATAGAACTTCCCATTCTGCCTTTCAGAGGCCAAGGTAATGCCCTGGAGTACTTCAAATCCCTTATCATACCCGTAGTTCACAAAGTTTTGCTCAGATAACCCCAATGTCAGATTTCCAAGCAACATATTTCTGGAAAGGAGCCCAAGAGCCGAGGCAGACATCGATCTGATTTGCTGAAACCATGAAGTTCTCTCTCCATCCTTCTTCCCTTTTCACCATGGGAGAGCAATTGGCTGGTCATCTGTGAGCTGAAATCCCAAACCGCATAGGAAACATAGGTTTCACTGTGAAGAGCTATTGAAGAACTGGGCAGCAGCAGCTGCTGAATGACTAAGGCTGCTTCTTCAGCTTCATGTATTGGGCTGGGAGCCAAGTCGGGGAGATAATATTTATATTAATTATTTCATCTTGATTTCTTTGTGCTTTAAGTCACAGTAACTACCTGAGGGGCTTCCACAGGCTCGGCTGGAGCTGTCATGTTTGACACCTGAGTGTGGAGCACAAAAAGCCAACACACGCGCGCAGGCACGTGCCCCTGGTCCTTCCCTATCAGCAGAAGCAGCAGCTCCCAGAGTGATGATATCCCCTGGGAAGATGGGGAGGAGGGCCGGGGGGAAGTGTAGAGCAGAGAACCTGCCTCCTTTCTTCCTTATTTCCCCATTCACAAGACAAGCCCCGTGATTACCGGAGGGGACTTAGAGGTGATCCATGCTGTTGGCCACGCTGGAGAGCCTCAGCAGTGTGGGCAGGAGGGCAGCGGGAGGCTGCGGCACACTCCCTGCCGGCGCCTGCTCTGTCAAGGCGGTGGTAGGAGGGTGCTGGCAGGTAACACAGCACGGCTGCCAT
Organism: Pedionomus torquatus; assembly: GCA_013398155.1. Lineage (NCBI taxonomy): Eukaryota > Metazoa > Chordata > Aves > Charadriiformes > Pedionomidae > Pedionomus > Pedionomus torquatus. The sequence continues at coordinate 193,441 of VZRU01014258.1, forward strand.
GGCACACCGAGCCCCCGCAGCCTGTCAGGTGGATGGGCTCTGCCAGATTGCCTGCCCACCAGCAAAACAACTCCAGTGGAGTCGATGGCGTCTCCAGGCAGCTCAGCTCTGGCAAGTGTCGCTTTGATTTCCAGCTTTAGGGAAGCAGTGCTGAGGCTCTGCGGAGAAACAGGAGAGAGGGCAGCTTGCCTTTATTCACTTCAATTTCTCATAGAGACACTAGGCTAAGCTTTCCCAGCACTGGCTTTATTGTCTTCTGTGTGGTGAGAGTAAAAGCTGCCTAATTAAGGAGTCATGTCAGTAGATTTTTACCCTTTTTTTCTTTCTAGGAATTAATCTGACTCACAAAATTTACTGTACAGTCATGCGTTCCTTACAGACCAGCTCGTTTCTATCTACCCACTGCAGAGCTCAGCCCTGGACTCTTCTCTGGCTTGGAAGCCACAGTACCCAGCTGGTCATCCATGATTTCCCTGTAGCTCCTTCAGCTACCCTGGAGCTTCCTCTTCTCAGGGTCATGCTCCCTCCCCACCGGGTCACTGCTAGAACCCCACTGCTCTCAGTCTGGCTGTTTTGTGTTTATATGGGGAAGCCTAGGAGGGCTGGAATAAACTCTTTTTGGCAATGATTGATATTTCCGCTTTAGTGGCCAGTAGTGATATTCTCAGGGGGATCTCATAGTCTGGAGGAGGGCATAATATCCTCCAGTCTAGCTGCCGTTTACCATTTGGTATTTATTAGTGGCAATGAATAAAAGGAGAAAACTGAGTCCATCTTCTCCCTTGGGAGCTGTTGGCGTTATTTAAAATAGCAGAACAACCAAACCAAAACCAGAAGCAGGCCCTTAGAGATATCATCCCTCTCAAAAACAGTACCACAGTATTCCTCAAACCTTGCAAATAACCTTCAGCATCTTACATCAGCCTGTTTCCATGAACAGCCAGATTGCCAGAATGCCCCGAAGAGCAATAATCTCTGGTTGCTTCCAGCAGTAAAAGTGTTTGATAAAAGTGCCCTCTACGCTAAGGGAAGCTTGCAGATACACTGTCTTCAGGCTAGAGATTAATCTAATTGGGAAGCCTTTGACCTATGACAAGGTAGTGGGCAAACTGGCTTCTGAGATGACAATGGGTTGTGTCCCAGAAGCTCGCACAAGCATCTTTTTGCAGTGGGCTGAAATGAATCATCTCACAAGTCTCTGTGGACAAGAAGTGGTAGTTGGCATTGATATAATAAAAACTACATGGTACGTGTAAACTTTCCACCTCTGCTGCTTTCCTAGCCAAGGTTTTCATGTCACTGAGAACAAGGGAAGGCCCTATCAAAGACAAAGTTTGGTCATGTGAGTACAGTGGCTCTAGCAGAACACCATTGACAATTCATAGGAAACACACAAGACTTGACCTAAATCGTAGAATCATAGAATGGTTAGAGTTGGAAGGGACCTTAGAGGTCATAGAGTTCCAACCCCCCTGCCATGGGCAGGGTCACTTCCCACCAGACCAGGTTGCTCAAATCTGTCTGACTTCTCCTTAACTAGTGAATACAAACCCTGCATACAACCCAGAGACCATTGAATGTGGTCAGTTGTGGCTACAGATTAAATCCTGAGTGCTTTGGTTCATTCCCATCTGAATGCTGAACGAGACACATGCAACAGCCTGTGGGGTGAACTGTGCCCCATTGCAGTTCTCAGCAAGCAGGCTATCAATGTGCAATTGCTTCAGGTGTGACCTGCACAGCGGCAGGCCTGTGCAGGCCAGCAGGGTACCTGCTGATAACCAGCGATGGATGAGTGCCCATGTGTAGCACCATCTGGCATAGCTGGAGCTGGCCCTAGCCATTTGTTATCCTGAAGGAAACCTCAGGAAAATACAGAGCCCTCTGTGTTTCTCTGATCCATCAGGAAAGATGAATTGACAAGCTAAGAGCAGCCTCGTTATAGGTACAAAAATACAGCCTCTGGGCCAACAACTTGACTGTTAAGACCATCACTGTTGGGCGTAACTTCAGAAAAGTTGGGGTTTTTTTGGAGTGACTGAGGTAACAGAATATTTCATTATCTTTGTTGCTACCTTGTGGTGTGAATCGCAGAAGTCATCTGAGCTCTAGCTGCACCAATTTCCAGACACAGAAATTTGTGATAGTATGATACAATGATATGAAAATCAAAGTCATTGAGATGTGATCCAATTTCAGGCCTCCATGTAGGGCACAATCCACTCTATTTGAGTCTAATTGAAGATATTTACTTGGCTACAGATGAAAGGAATAATAAGATGATAGTATTGACGCAGACACTTCCATAAGTAGGGTGTAGGAATAGTTTAAGCTGGCATTCACCACAGAGAAATATCTGTGAAATCTTAACCTAAGTATTTGTCCGTGTTGGGCCAGTTGCTGCAGTGGTAACATCTTCTTGAGGGGTGTTAACAGAAGTTATTAAAATATAAAGTAAATATTTACAACGACATTTTCATAAACAGACAGAGTGGATGCACATGCAAAAACTTGTTTGGGTGAAAACAAAGAGTAATTGCAGATGCAGAGCAGCTGCTGGTACACGTGAGTAGCTCCTGGAATTCACCTTGAACACAGAAATATTCATTTGCATGGTTAAATGTTGGCTTCAAGCAAGCACCTGGATTTGATGCAATTAATGGATCTGGTGGGTGCTATTTCAATCACCCAGACGCTCATGAGACAGACCTAAAAAGTAATTGAAAAAGCTTAGTAAAAGGTTGTCTTCTGAGTGAGTTTTATGGTTTTATTTATCACCTCATTGTAGAGCTTTTCTGTCCTATTTGGCCATGTCTCCGGCTCTTCAATAAACCCACACAAGTTTTGAATTCCTATATTTTTTTGTAATTACAACTTGAAATCCCTTCACGATCATTAATTCCCAGGAACTAGGGTTTCAGGAGTCCTTTGGTCAGGGTTAATGATGATGGACAGGGTCACCAACCACCATGACATTACTTTTTTTGAGAAACATTTGTATTAAAGTGAGGCAGGACAGTCCCTTCTTCCACTCCCGCACTGGCAGGAGACCTGAGCAGATGTCTGTATTTCTCAGGGTGGGAAGCCAGTGTCTGACCAGGGTCTGTGCTTCATCCTGGCTCTTCAGGATGCCAAGTTATGCCACTCTGTCAGAGGCAACAAATGAAATAATGATACTAACTTCCTGCCTTGCAATACTGGTTTCCACACGCTCCACACAGACTCTCCAGAGAGTTGCAATTAATGGTTGTAAAGAAACAAAATTAAATTCTGAAAAATAAACTCTTTTCCTCAGGTCTAACTTGCCTGGCAGAGACTGGGCTTATTATCTTCCAGAGAAGTGATTGCCAGGCACTGGAACAAGTTACCACACATCTTTCCCCTCTCCACGCCCCTCTCCTCTGCGGGCACAATCACAGTGGTTTGATGCTAAGGCTCTAAGGAGCTTGATGATGAAGATTTATCTCAGCTGAGCAATGGCTGCCATTTCACTAGCAGACTCTGGCAGGGTATACAGAGCACTCTTCAGAACATTTCACTGGAAACATGGGTCTGAACTAGGAAAAATCTGTGAGCTGAAGAAATCTATCCTCATAGTCTCTCCTTTATTTCTGGATGTGAGAATTTGTAATGGAGAGACACAATAGAAGATGTCGATGAATCATCTTCTGCTTTTGCTGTTGTCCCAAGCATGGAGGTACTCTGCAGTAAACAAAGGTTTCCTTTTGGTATTTAAGCTTCAGCAACAGACATGGAAGGAAAAATTTCCATGTCCTGGAACTGGAAGGCTCTTATATGGGTAATAGAATCATAGAATGGTTAGAGTTGGAAGGGACCTTAAAGATCATCAAGTTCCAACCCCCCTGTCATGGGCAGGGACACCTCCCGCTAGAGCAGGTTGCTCAAAGCCCCATCCAGCCTGGTCTTGAACACCTCCAGGGATGGGGCATGCTCGGATTGTCTGGGCAACCTGTTCCAGTGCCTCACCACCCTCACAGAAAAGAATGTCTTCCTGATATCTAATCTAAATCTCCCCTCTTTCAGCTTAAAATCATTACCCCTCATCCTATCACAACAATACCTGGTAGAGTTCCTCCCCATCTTTCCTGTAGGCTCCCTTTAGGTACTGGAAGACTCTTATAAGGTCTTGCTGGAACATTCTTTTCTCCGGGCTGAGCAACCCCAGCTCTCTCAGCCTATCTTCATAGGAGAGATCCTTCAGCCCTTTGATCATCTTTGTGGCCCTCCGCTGGACCCGTTCCAACAGGTCCATGTCCTTTCTGTGCTGCAGGTGTTAATACTTGAAGGTGTTCCTAATTCTCATATCAAATGCAAAAATCCCACCTCAACTACACTTCTCAAACCTGGAGAAATCCCAACAACTGAAGGCAGAGCAAAATTCAAGTCTCCAAAGACTCTGCTCCCTTTAAAAAGTAAATCTGAGACTCAAATGCTGTCCAGATGTGAGTAATGTTAGTGGAAAGAAGCTTAACTCTTTATTTCAGGAATGGAGCTGACAGCAGACCCGGTCTGCACACACAGGAGGCTTTCTGGGCGAAGAACCTGGTGCTTCCTAGTACTGAGAGGCTTTGGAAGGTGTTAGTTGACTTCAGCTTCCAGAAAGGGTTTTGTAGCACTGGATTTCCCCTTGCACCATATGTAAGTCTTAATGAAAATTGTTCTTTTAAGGTATGATATTCTGGAACTTCATGCACATGCAGTCACTTCAGCTGCAGAGCCCCAATGTCATGGGTGACCTGCACTGGGGTGAACATGTGTGTTAGATGCAAAACAAATTGCTATAGCTGCATAATCACTGCCTGAGGCAGTCATGCCCTCATCATCTGAATGCCCATATACCACAAGTGGTGGAGGAATGGCCAAGTCTTCTTTTGGATCGAATGGGTAGCATTTACACTGCAGTGCTGGGAGCACATCACAAATTCAAAGTATATCTCGTTTGCTTGCCTCCATCACCTATTCTGAGCAGATCCATCCCAGACAGATGATAAGCACAATGTCTGAGAAACCCAAGGTCCCAGGAGGACTCTGAGAAATAGGTATTAAATGTCCCAGCTCTGTCTTGTTGCCTTGTCACTATGACTGTGTCCTGAGCCTGTTGTGCATGAAAAATTGATTAGCACCTGCCTGGTCCCTTCATGGCTGAGATGGAAGCTCTCTGGCTCCACTTTGTGTGTAAGGAGAACAGACTTCAGCACAGAGACAAATATAACCTGGGAACAGAGTCTTATCTGTGAAGCTGCCTTTAAGCTCCAGCTTCTGTCATGAATCTGTATGTAGCTGGTCCTTAGCATTTCATAGGCTCAAACTATGGTGAGATAATTCATCTGGAGGTTCAGAGGAGTTGCTCCCCAGCTTCACAGATCTCTGCTGAATCATCTCCAGCACTGTATCCTTGTATTGCTGCTGGGAGTCCGGGGGGTGTCTCCTGGTGGCAGCAGCCAGGTGTGTTGGGTTGGCTGTATCCAAGCAGATATCAACAAGATCTTAGTTTTCTTAGTGTCTGTTTCAATGCTAGATGATCTTTTAACTCATATTTAAGTGACGTACATGTGTCTGCAGGGGTTTAGCATGAGGTTTTGGAAGACCCTGGAGCCTCCAGAGCAGTGATGGAAGATGATGAAAGGGTGAGTGAGCTCCTTGTGGCATGCTCATATTTGCTTTGTAGCAGCTACATCATGGTGTGGATACTCTACTCACCCATGTCCAATTCACTCCACAGTGTCATTTTCCTTTCTCTTTAGAAAGTAGGTTGTGTGTGAAATAGCATGTAGGGACTGGAAGCCTATAAAGCAGTAGTAGAGCTCTTTATTTGAAAATATAGAAAGATCCTGTTAACACCAGTTATTTTTTTATGCCTTTGAAGTTGTGTGCCCAGCCAAAAAAAAAAAAAAAAAAAAAAC
>VZRU01014258.1:204192-327677 GCA_013398155.1 Pedionomus torquatus
TATATAATTATGATAATTAGCAAATAATAATAATAATAATAATAGAGGAGGGATACAGTTTATTAAATCTTCTGTCAAAAAATCCTGACCATTTTAGCAGTCATGGCATGTCAGGCTGTGATTCCTCCTGTTGATAGGGCACAAAGGTGGTGAAAGCCACATGTCTCCATGAGTAGTTCTCTCTCTAACCCTGTCAGTGTGACCACTTCTACCATCCCCAGGGACCCCCCACAAAAGGGCACTTCACCCTAGCTTGGCATAGCATCTAGGAATAGCAGGCTTCATCGTTCTCTGGGGGACCCTGTCTTTGATGCTCACGTGGAAGGTGTCAACACCTGACTCTGACCACATTTAGGTGAGATAAATCACCACTCCCACATATATAAACATGTAACTCACGTGGCTGCAGCATATGGACTTTTGCATTGATAAGTTCAGTACTCACCATACACCAAAGAAGGCAAGTCTAGTTAAAATATACAGAGCTAAAAAGGGATCTTTTTCCTCACGTCACCACCCCTCTCTACCACCACTGTGAACACCACAGNTTCGCCACTTGTTACATTTATTTTTTTTTTATTTTTTTATTTTTTCTTAATCTATGAATGATTATCAGCCTTGTAGCATCTTATAGTCTGACACAGGAAGATTAAATTTATTTCCTATCTCCTTTCTTAAATGACTGTAGCATAATACCAAAGCCTTCCTTCTGTCCTGGATTGCAAGTGCAGTTGTCCTGTAGCAAACAAAGTTAATATAAATCATATATAAGGACTTTAACCACAAAGATACAGGCTACATTCCCATGATACAAGCTCAGAAACTCTTTTGTAAGATGAAGCCAAAAGTACCGTGACCCTGGTTCCTCTTTATCCCTGGCTTCCCATTGATTTCAATGTCCAACTTCAAGCTGACTGTTTATATGTCACATTGCCCATGAACAGTTTGAGTGGGACTCGTCTCACCTGATTCCTAACATCTAGAGTACAGGATTCTATCTCCAAGGTCACCAGTGAGTTTTCTTAGAGCTAGTTACTCTTACTTAACTGTGTTAAGGACACAGCTTGTAACTAAGAGGTCATCAGAAGGCATTTTAATATAATTCCCCAACTCTTCAGTTATGAATTTTGATGTTAAGCCATTACCATGCTGAAATGTGAAAAATATGGCTAAGAGGTACCTTGAGCTATTGTAGCTGTTGGCCCTCTACCGGGAGAGGCAGGACTGCATAATTTATCTGATGTTTGTCTTGAGTAAGAAGAGCATATTTTCAAAATCAAAACTCAAGATAGGTTTGTGGTAACAGTGTTGAGATTCCTGAGATAGTTCTGTGCTAGTGCCCTGGCTGTCTGTCTGATAAACCCCACTAATGTTGCTCTTGGCACCCTCCAGATGGCTGGCAAGTGGGCATACTCCTCTCAGTGGAGCATTTTTCCAGTACCAGAGCTGAACTGGAAAATGAACCTGGGGGCACAATTCAGCGCCCCAGTGCCTGTGGAATGCGAAAGGAATCCAGACATTTAATTCCCTGGTAGCTCTCTGGAAAATCCCTGCCTTGCTGCTCTCAGTAGCTTCAGCACGTAACTCTGAGCAGCCAGCATCACCAGTGAGCACCAAAACAGCTGGGAGACTGCACCCTCACAGGGCATTTTCTCTTTCAAAATGCTTTGTCATGCAGAGGAGGGTGCTGTTCCAGGGACCCTGCTATTTTTCTGGCAAAACTGTGTTAAATGCCACTGATCTTCGGACTTTAATAATAACAGCAGCAACAACANACTTCACCCTAGCTTGGCATAGCATCTAGGAATAGCAGGCTTCATCGTTCTCTGGGGGACCCTGTCTTTGATGCTCACGTGGAAGGTGTCAACACCTGACTCTAACTGACCACATTTAGGTGAGATAAATCACCATTCCCACATATATAAACATGTAACTCACGTGGCTGCAGCATATGGACTTTTGCATTGATAAGTTCAGTACTCACCATACACCAAAGAAGGCAAGTCTAGTTAAAATATACAGAGCTAAAAAGGGATCTTTTTCCTCACGTCACCACCCCTCTCTACCACCACTGTGAACACCACAGATATCACTACATACAAGTAGCTCAAGTGGCCCCAAGATGTCCCAGATGTACTCTCACCTTCAGCTACAGAGTACTGAATCAGGAGTCCTGCCTCTGAGGCAAAGGTTAACCATCATTCAGCAAGCTCCTGATGGGTTGTCAGTGGCCTGCAAACCAACTATTTCCCTAAAGGAAAAGAAGGTCTTTCAGGACCAAGCAACTCCTGTGTCAGCTGATGCTCAGCTAGGACACAGACAGATGCTAGTGAATTCCAGCAGGGAGAAGGGTCGAACTCAAAAATCCCCTAAATTTCCTAACCTAGATGAGACCAGTCTCATCATGGATGAGAGCGGTATTACCGTCATCTTCCCCAAAATTATGATTATTGTCATGTCTAGGACTGGTAATGAGATGTATCTGTTGAAACTGATAGAATTTTTTTTATATATTAAGTAGGATTGTCAGTGTGTCTGTTGTAGGAAATGGCTTATTTATTGAACAGATTGCAACATGAGACTGGGGTATGACTTCACCAGGTGGAAAAGCATTTTACCCTAACAAAGGTTAATGACTTGCTGGCAGTTCAGCCCAGTTATTATCAGTGATATCTGTTTGCTACCAGGATGGGAGAGGACGGCCCGTACCCACCAAAAAAGCCATCAGCATCCCTAGAGAGCTGAAGGCAGACACTAGCCTTGGGGCAGGAGTGTGGAAAATCCTTCCTGAATAAATTAATACCGATAATCCTGGGAGTGAAGAGTGAGTTGAAATGGAAGAGAAGCCCAGGGGACCCCAAGGAAGGGGAAGCCAATGAACTGAGTTTTTCTGTCATGAAAGAGTTTTGAAGACATGAATCTTAGGTAAGGACTAGGTCCTTAGGTATGGCTCATTAGGCGACAGTGAAAAAAGTCTTCTTCGAACTGATCTTAGGATAAGAAAATAGGTGCTTACGCTTTTGTCTTCTTCCCCTATCTCTAGGTCCTTTAAGGGGTTTGTTTGCATTTAGGCTCTGTAAATAAGCACAAGTGTCTGCTATGTGTTAGAGCAGTGTTAAGGGTGATGAGAATGTGTCTGAGGGACCTGGCAAATAGCAAGCTGTTCCCTGTTGTCTGGCTGTTGCAAACCTTAACCTTAAACACCAGCAGCCCACCTGTGTGCCGAAATTAATTTCTGTGGGCATTTGGATGGAAAAATACAAGTTCCCTATGTAAGTGCAGAGACTGCACATTTAGGAATGAGAAAGAAGATCTGTTTGGAAGAAAACCTGTCCAATGACCCGTATTAACCGGGAAGGTGCATAGCTCTCCAGCAAAACAGTAAGAGGGTATCCATATCCTCAGATTTTTATTAACAGACACGTTAGGAATTAACATCACAGTTCAAGTAACAAGACTCCAATGAAATGAGTAATCATGTAAAAGTGGAAGATCAGCTTATTTCCTTTCTTTACAGCAATTTTAAAGACAACAGTTCTGCATGATGCCATGGTTTAGCTCATCAAGTGTATGACAACATCTTTAAGGTGAGCATGACTTCCTAACTCTGTAAGAATGTCCCTAAATAGAAGTACTCCCATCTGCAGACATGAGGAGTACATACAGCTCACATGGAAATGCCTCTGAAAAAATAAAACTGTTCATATCTGTATTGTGAGTTTGTGCACAAACACACACAATGTGATACTACACTGACATCGTGAACCCAGCAAATCAAAACTTGAAACAAATCCTGGTTCCTTTCTGCCTCTTTGGTCAGGGACACATCAGTGGGTGTCAAATGAAGTTGTCCCATATGATGTAACCTGTAAAACCTAGGTAGTTGGTCTGCACACCATCAAGGTTGTCTCTTCAACACCCTACCCAAGGGCCAATAGGCTGGGGGTGGGCATGAAGCTGGGAGAAGACACAGCCAGGACACCTGACCCCAGCTGATCAAGGGCATATCCCATGCCATATGACGTTGTGCTTAGCAATAAAAGCTAAAAGAAAAGGGGAGGGGGGAAAATGATTCATTATTGAGGCATTTGTCTTCTGAAGCAATCGCTATATATTCTGGGGCCCCGCTTCCCAGAAAGTGTCTGGACATCACCTGCTGATAGGAAGTAGGGAATACATCTCCTTTGGTTTTGCTTTGCTTCCACACACAAACTTTGTGCTGGTTTTGGGGGGTTTGTTTTTTTGTTTCTGGTTTTTGTGTGTGTGTGTGCTGTTTGGGGTTTTTTTTGGTTGCTTTTTTTTTTTGTTTGTTTATTTGTTTGTTTGTTTGGTTGGTTGGTTTGTTGCTGTTTGGGGTTTTTTTTGGTTGCTTTTTTTTTTTGTTTGTTTATTTGTTTGTTTGTTTGGTTGGTTGGTTTGTTGCTGTTTGGGGTTTGTTTTGTTTTTTTTTTTTCCATTGGACTGCTGTTATCTTGATCCATGAGACTTTTACATGTTATTTTCTTACCTTGTCCTGCTGAAGCGGGTGAGTGAGAGAGCATCTGGGTGGGCACTTTGCAGCCAGCCAAGTTCAGCCTACCACCCCAGCTATGATACATCCCGTCCTGGATGAATGAATGTGGTATTCATCATGTCCCTGGGTGAGTGACTGGGAACAGTCCTTGTTCAGAAAGCCATCTTCTGAACAGTTCTCTAAAAATTAAAGCAAATGCATGAGAGAGAGATAGCATTCCCATCATGTGTTCAGTGGAGCAAGACTGTCTATATAGGGTTGTCTCACAGTGACACCTGACTGTATTACCCACTGATTTCTTCTCCTTACAGCAACAGTATGAGCAGCCACCTGTGCTACAAAGGCAGCCAGAGGAGTGAGGTAAGGGGGAGCCATCCCCTCCTGCAGACTTCTTTTTGCGACCCCATGGGCATTCTCAAGCACCCACCTATGCCCACGTGCATTTGTCCTGACCAAATATATGAAGAATATAATGGGATCCATTTTTAGCTCAGTGCAACTGAAGCGTTGTAAATCTAATACTGTTACTAGCGGTGTTTATTACAGTGACCTGAAAACCTAATGCAAATTTGTTATTTTTTTCATGGAGTCTTTTGAATTTTTGTGTTTCTTATAATGTAGCTCCTTTAACCCAGCTGAATTGTTATGTGATCAAGGCACCTGCTCAGAGACAACAGATGAGAAATTTGCCTATCCCATGAAAGTTTATGTGCAATTAACTGAATAATTTTAGCATCTTAGTGCCTCAGGTTCTGCATTTATTCAGAAATGGTATTTTTCCCTTTGTTTCTCAGAGAGGGTTGCATAGAATGCAGGGAACACCTGCAATAGTCTTTGATGATTTCAGCTGCTATAAAACACAAACTATTAATGGACCCTTGAAACTTTGGCTCAACGGAATGAATGACTTAGAAAAAATAACATTAGGAAGTGTGTGTTCCAGGCTCCAAGCTGTGCTTAAAGTCTGTATTAAAGACTCTGTTAGGGTCTTATTGGTCTTATTGGTGATTTTTCTTTACACTCATTGGGACTGACTACATATGTCTTGTACTCTTTTAGCTATTATTCCAGGCTGAAGGAATTGCTGCTCTTTCTTCTTTGCCATAAATATGTAGTTGGAGCCTACTTGTGAGGTCCTTGGCTGCCTGGCAAGCCTTCAAACTGAGGAGGGCAAACTGGAGGAGTGTAGTTTTTTCCTTGCTCTTCTTGTGTAGCCCTGTCTGTTTGGATTCCCACAGCAGAACCACTGATGGTTACTGAGTTTTTCTCTAGTACAGTGGTCCTCACAAACACTGAAAGATGCCAGCTGCCTGCCTGTGTGACTGCAGTGGTGAACCTCACCCACAAATTGTTGGGTGCTTTCCCAACTCCCTTGACCTTGGTTCATGGATGCTGATGGAGAGTTAAACCCTAAACACAGCAGCGCTTTGGAGAGGAGGTTTCAAATCTATATCTGCAAAAAGTAACGGTGTTTATCTTCTTAAAAGGCAGCAGAAACATCCAGGAAGTTCAGCCACGATCTCAGTCCTCACATTTCAGGCTCGCTGTGGTGCAGTAAGTCATTTGAACGTGTACAGCTTTGGAGTAACTAAGTGGGTGTGAGAGTGTCTGCAGCTCCTGGGCACCTGTTGGTTTCAATGTCAGAACCAGAAAAGGCTTATTAAAAGACATGACGTAGTCCATTTATTTTGGTCAAAGTTTTCAGCTGTGCAATTTGATTTGCCTGTGGGTGACAACTTATATTGGATGGCTCTTTATTCAGCCTCAGTCTTCTAACGTTGTAGATCACAACCTTATCGTGTTTGTTCCACAGCCCTCCTCCCAGTTCACTCTGCTGCACCAGCATACAGTTGCTTTATTTTTAGATAATTAACCTTTTCTTTTGCTGGCAGTAGATGAAGTGCAGGGCTTCATAATTGGTGTGCTGTTGTCTCTGACTTCTCTACACCCCTGTGGGGGCTTTCAATCATTGTTAGGGCTGGAGTCTTGGTCTGAATCCATGACACAGAGCTGCCTTATTATTTACTCTGATTAGGAACGCGGTACAAATCAAAGAAATGGATGATTATTATTACCCAGAACTGACTGGAATTCAGATGCTGAAAGATCCACCCAAATGAATTTCTAAAAAGTACACAGCAGCTGCATAACACCAAGCTACACTTGAAGGCCACGCTCTTGTTAGGAGGTTAACATCTGACTGTAGCTGTATTTCCAGCGCCTAGCTAGCATGAAAATGCAAGAGATTTTATTGACTAAAAAAATTCTCAGGAGGCACAGTGGTTAAAGCAGCACCTAAATATTGAAATAAAAGGCTTCAAGTAAAGCCAAGAAGATTTTGCTCTACTTTAGGGAGTAGAGCCAAAAGATTCTTCATCAGGGAATGTAGTGATAGGACAAGGGCTAACTGTTTTAAACTAAAAAACAGCAGATTTGGATTAGATATCAGGAAGAAATTATTTCCTCTGACAGTGGTGAGACACTGGAGTGGGTTGCCCAGGGAAGCTGTGGATGCTTCATCCCTGGAAGTCTTCAAGACCAGGCTGGATGGGGCTTTGAGCAACCTGGTCTAATGGGAGGTGTCCCCGCCCATGACAGGGGCTTTGGACCTAGTTGATCTTTAATGTCCCTTCCAACTCTAACTATTCAACGATTCTATGACTGTAAGATAAGACATGTCCTAGGCATATTGTGTCCTACAAGGCTAATTTCAACAAGCAGTTCATAGAAATCCGTTAAAGTACTGCCCATGTGGATATTGGCTGAATAAAACTTTTATGCTGGGGCACAGGTACTTTTAATCTGCAGATCATTGAAGGGTTGGGTTTTTATGAGAGGTGTAAATAGGATGTGACTCATTAATGCACATCATCAATTCTTAGCACTCATGAACACTTGGAGAGTCATCATGACCTGGGACTGAATCTGATTTTTCTGGAAAACAGAGTTCCGTCCTAAAACTATCTCAGAGTCTGGTATTGCAGGTGTAATGTAGTATGATGTGCAGCTACTGTAAGATTTGCTGCTGATTCTGTTCCCTAAATTTGAGTTAAGTTACACTTTGCTCAGAAGTAAACAAATAATATGGGGGCTGAGGAGGGGGAAGTCCTTTCCTTTAGTCAGTCATGGACAGGGGATTTCACAGGCTGTGCCTGGATTCCTTTTCAAGCATTCCAATTTCATCCATACCTAGTCCTCTGGACAAATTAATTCCCAGTCCTCTGGAAAAATACATGACTTTATTGCAGTAGTGAGGACCTGTGTAGGCTCATGGGCGCAGTTTAGTGGAAAATCAAGGTGAGATTATGTCAGAGCAGTTCCTGATGCCCAAGAAACTGAAGCGCAGTTCTTGTTTCTGCTGCAGATGGTCATTCCATAAGGTAGGGAAGAGAAAGAAGGCTGTAGTCATTGGGTTGACCCCACAATGTAGCTGAGTCCTTGCACCTCAACCATAAACTCAAATGCTCTTTACTCTTGCTCTTTGCCATCCCTCTGCAGAGAATGAGGTCACTGGCAGCAGCTGTGACCTGGCCAAGGTTCCAGCTGGGAAAACGAGCAGCTACATGATCTACTCTCCATCACCTCTGAGTCCCTCCACCTTCATCCTGCCTGCCCATGCCAGCCCCATCTCAGTGACAATCCACAGTGACAGGGAGCGACTGCACAAAAGGGAAGGGGGAGAGAGGCCCTTGCCTCAGCTTTGGTCTGCATGGCCCCGTCTGGACTTTTATTGAGCCATCCAGAAACATGCCTGCCTACACCGAGCGATTGTGTTTTGTTGTAGCTGTTATAAAATACATTGAAAACATGTGTGGTTAGAAGGGCACATTAAACTCCTGCATCTCAGTGTGCTTTTTTTTTTTTTTTTTTTTGCTCTGTTTTGTTTTGATTTAACAGGCCAGAGGAGACATTTCAATGAGGAGCTGTGGCTCTCTTTTGGGGTTTTCTGTTTTCTTCAATGGACTGCAGGCGTGTGGATGAGGGAGGGAGCAAACTCAGGGCTGCTACAGATTCAAAGGGAGGATTTTGGTCTGGCAAAGTCACTCCCAATGGCAACTCAGGGTAACATCCCTCCCCTCTAGGACTTTTTCCAGTGGCTTGTGAAAAAAGGGTTCATCTCTAGGGGAGCATTTGGTGTCAGGGCAATACCTGATGAGAAACAGCAGTCTTTCTCAGCAGCGCTTTGTGGATATTGATCTGTGAGAGTCACATTCCCATTGCTACTCATGGGACAGGTTTGCTGCCTTGCCCAGGGCTTCTGGCTGTCTATCTGACTGGGCTATCTCTTTGTTATTGGCAGCGGCACTTAGGGCCTGATTCCATATGAAGCACCTAGGAGCTACCTGAGGTTTTGCAGGATCAGTCCCTGGGTTCATGAACAGGTCCCATTTCATCTTTGTTGGGTTTCTTTTTGTGCAACCCTGCAATCAGGAGCTGATCAAGGAAAGCAGCACGATATGTCAGGTTTCATTATCACACCAGTTCCTGATAAAGGACGAGGATCAAGCAGGCTGGTTCTCACAGTTTTCAGCTTTCATTGGCCTTTGTGCAAAAAGCTGTGTTTAAAATATTGCTACCACTCTCCTCTGCAAATAAGAGAAGTCTGTGCCTCCAGCAGAAGGTATGAAGTATTTTGTTTATTCAGGGAAAGATAGCAATCATGAACGTTAGGCTGGGTTTAAAAGCCTTGGACTTTATTAGGGAAATCGACTTCAGTTTAATAGGAAAGAAGGGGAGGGGTGCAGGGGGTGAGAAGGAAATTTCAAACAAAAATGTTCCAAGACCTCTTATTCATGAGTTTAGCTTTTGCCTGTTGAGCTTAAACAACTTTCCATTAACATTCCTTATTGAGTACTGTAAATGGAAAAAGCAAATAAACATTAGTCCATGGCCTGATGTGTTGTCAGTGATGTTGTTCATGAGGGTTTTTTTTTGCTCTGTCTGTGAGAGGGAAGGTGCCAGCAGCACTGCTAGTTGCCAGCTTGGTCAGACTCTAGTCTGCATCTCTGTGCAAAGCAGGCAAGAGAAAAACCTTTGTTTCACCTTCATGCTGCCCAGACTGGGGATTGATGTGGGGCCTAAATGCACCCTAAAGTAAATTCATGCTTGTCATGAATTTACTTTTGGCTAGCTTTCTGTTACCACATCCTACACATCCTTTCCTGAGCTGGTCAACCTCTGTTTTGCAAAGTCAGTAGGGTTTTTCGGAGCCCACCATTCTCATCTGAAAACCTTTCGAGATGTAACAAGGAAGGACATCTCTTTAATTTTCAGTCTGCATTTTACCAACCTATTTGCTCTTATGCCAGGATTCTCAACAGTAGTTCCTTTTTCTCCCTTTCATGTTTGCCTCCTCCACTTCACTGGTTGCAATACCTGGAGATCACTTATATCCTCTTTCAAGACTTCACACTGAACTAGCCTAACTCTTCCAGACCTTTCTCATGAAAGAATGTCTCATCATCACACCCAGCTCCCCAAGACTCAGCAGACTCATTTCACTAATAGATTTACCCACCGTTCTCATAACTATTTGCACTCTTCATCTCTTGTCTGGGTATTTGTCCTACCACTGACATTGCTTTTTTCCATTGCAGTGTCTTCCTTTGCCTTGCTTTCTTCTTGCAATCTGCTCAAAATTAAATGTAGGAAATACACTTCCAGTCTTGCCCTTTCATCTCTCAGTTTAAATTTCTTCTTCTCAGAAACAACAGTAGAAAATAAACTTTCTTATGCAGAAAAGACGACTTCTAGGAATATCATAGACTTGGTTTAGTGCACAAGTAGTTTTGAAACAGTTGTTCTTCAGAATTCCATAAGCCTTCTTTTCCCTCTGTCTGCTCAGACCAGAACTCCACTGGGCGCTTGAGGATGTTTGAGTTCTTGTATTCCTTGAGTGGACTATGACAATCCCAAATCTCCTGAAAAGAAGGATGTTCAGCTTCCTGAACTGACCTAATTTTTTCTTTCATACAAGCTCTACCATAAACTAAAATCTTTGTAACACTTATCACACTAGTCAGCTTTACCAAACAGCATCCATCTTTGGCTAAATTCAGTGACAAAAGTTGAGGTGGAAGAGGGAGAAAAGGCCATTCCCTCTATCCTTGTGCTTTTTTTGTGTCAGGCTATCTGGAGAGAACTCTTGCCCCAGGATACACTGAGAAGATAGATATGACTGGAGTCAATGCAGTATCAGCTACATGCTGTACTATTACTTGGATGCAGAACACAACATCTTTCCATGGGGTGAGGCTGGAACACCTGGGACTTGCATGAAAGTGTATCATCAGGTGTCTGATAATCTTTCCATATCTCTTCCCAAATGCTAACACACAATTGTCCAGGCAGACCAGTGAATATTTCTATATTATCAGCTATTCAGCTGATTTTTTTGTTCCTAGCTAGTAATGTACTCTAACAATGGGTTCATACAGAACTTTCTCTCTGGTAAAACTCTTGCCTCAGATTCAGGACAGGAGAGGCAAAGATCAAGGGAATCTCTATGTTTGTTGTTGATTGTAACCCAAGTAAGTGAGAGTACTCAACAAGTAAAGTATGTGTGTCTTTACTGGAAATTATTATACCTTGTACTTCTATTCTGCATTGTTTAGCAAAGTTTCTATTTGGATTGTTTCTATCCAGTAGGGGTTATAACATCTGAATTCAGCCCTCTTAATTGGAGGTGGGAGTCTTCTCCAGATGCTTGATATAAAAATTTAGGTATATTAATGTAGGTGTCTTCATAAGAACAAGGTGGCAAAGCTAGCTATATATTTAACGGAAAGATGGAGCTTGATTCGGTTGCTGAAGTGTAGGCGTCTGATGCTATTTATGTTGCCAGAGGTCATCTAAGACATCTGCATGGAGCTTGCAGATATGACAGAAGGCCTACAAGAGAGTCACACCTTTCTGGAAAAGCATCTTGGAAGCAGGTGGTATCATCTCGGCCATCCTGATCAGTAACAGAATCAGAGCAAAAGAGCACAGAGCTATTCAGTTCACCTACACGAAGCACCTACACGAGGCACCTACACCTGTCTTCCAAATAGTTCTGCAGACTCCAGTGACTCTATTAATCAGCTACATGAGCCATTGCACTGGCGACAGCAGGAGCTCTGACTCCCAACCCCCCCTGTATGTGTGCATGTTGAAGGCACCTAAATAACCTGTGCCTGGGGCTGAATGTCAATGTGCGTGCTCAGCTTAGGATGGAGGACTCTGAGGGGGCGGTTCAGAGCATCCATTAGCTGGGTAAGGAATCTCTGCTGTTGAAATCAGATGCTTCCAGTGAGATGGTATTTCTATGGAGGAGTGAGTGAGGAGAGGAGGAAGAGAGAGAAGAAAGCAGGAATGGAACTGTTGTACAGGATCTTGGGTTATTATAAATCAGCTGTTCACAGCAAATATTTGTGAAGTGATGGATTGCAAGTCAGATGCATTTCAATTAAAATGACAGTGTAGACAAAGGTAGGCTGGTAAGTAAGATTATTATTATTTTCCAAAAGAGGGAGGCTTGATGAGTTGAAGGAACTAATTAGCAAAACCAGCTGATACCAGGATTTAAATATGTGCATGAATTTTAACCAACTACAGAAAATATCTTAGACTTCTAATACTAGAAAAAAAGAGAGAAAAACAAGTAGAGAAGGATTACAAGCACATCTGGATGAATAACCCAAGGAAAAAGAATCCTCGGAACAAACAAGGAACAGAGAAAGAAAAACGGGATAAGGGAAGCAAGAAAACTCTCTTGCCACTGACAGAGGTAAAAGCAAGTGTTTGTAAGCTACAAGTGAAATAGAGGCTTCAAAGCTAGTGAGAAAAGGATGAGGCATTCCCTGGTTATATAGAAAAAGAAGAAGTGAGGAAGTTGAGCATTATGGGGTGAGCATTAAATACCTTATAACTTTGTTCCCAAAACTGAAGTGGGTGCGTTGCCTCTGTTTTCAAGAACGTGGGGAGAAAGACAGTGGTCATTGCAAATTGGATTTCCTACATGGAGCTTAGGTGCTTATGAAACAAAGAACAGATAACCTCCATCTCAAAACTGGCAAATGACCCCAGGCTTGGTAGCAAAGTTCTTGAATAAAGTTCTCAAATTGGAGGTGATATTATGGAAATGGAGAATAGCAAAGATAACACTTGTGTTTTAGAAATGTAAAAAAACATGACATGGGAAACCATAGGCTTGTTAATCTGATCTCAATCAACCACAGGTTCTTAGAATGAAAAAAAAACCCAAAGAATGTGGATAACATGTAAATGAGAGAACTGACCTTTCTTTGATAGGGTAATTCATTTTCTGAGACAAAGGAAAATAAGAAAATCATATCTATCTAAACTTAAGTGGAGCATTTAAGAGGGGGATACATGGGCAATTTTTAGGTGATCTGAAGAAGGGGATTAGGAAAAGAAAGGTCATAAAGAACTGGCTAAAGTTAAAACAAAAATAGGGTCAGTATTGAAAGTAAAGGCATTATAAGGGAGGCACTCTCTCTGATGTGACTGATGCTTTAAGTATCTTTTGACAATGCAGAGGGGAATCAGAGTTCCTTAACAAAAGGGGATGCGATTCAAGAATACTTAGGTTCTAACATCAAGAGTTTCTGCTGTCAGCTGAGACCTTTTCTGAAGTGAATGGCTGAGAGAAGAGCTAGATAGCTAGATAAGTCACTGAAGTGAAGAAGCCATGAAAAAGACAAGTGTGATCTTAAAAATATCAGTATGTTCAACAAGGAAAGTCTGCCATTGTAAAAGACATTAGGGAATTTTTAGGTGCAATATCTCAATTAGCTACAAGTAGGATTTTTTTTAGCTTAGCAGGTGACCAGGATGCTTTACAGAGCGTCAGATAGATATGTTTGTTCAACCAATGGTTTCACTCACCCTTGGTTTTTCTTTACGTGACTCAAATTCTCTCCTTCACTCACACCATCCAGTAAGTCATGCCAGCACTGCCTGGTGATATTCTGTCACTTTTGTCCCACCTCTGCTTTGTGCATGATCTCATGACCCAGATACCAACCTTAACTTGGCTGGGAAATGGTAAATGATAGGTGTGGACTGGCACTTTGTATCTGCAACTGCAGTGAAAGTTATTTTTAAACTGTCCCTGCCTCTCCTACTCATTGCATTACAGGGGAGGTGCAGATTACAGTGCACCTGAGGTGTGCTAACAGAGGTGGGCTTGGCTGGTTGCCACTCAAGCTTTTGCCCTTCTTTTTCTCTCACTCACCCATCGCATGATATGACACTGCAGGGGTAAAGATAAACCAAACCAACATCTTGACTGGCTTTGCAGACTGTTTGACTTGATGATGCATCATCATAAAACCATCCTAAAACTTCTGCATTCAAAGATTAGTGTGTGAACTTGTGTTAGATGCTCCTGAGTGACTTCATAGAAGAAAACAACAAAGGATGTGTTCAGATTTTAGACTTTAAATTGAGACTCTTGTGATCAGGCCAGCAATACCTGCGAAATCACTACAGATGAAATTAATGGCTGGCACAAAGTTTGGTGCAAAGGTAAAGCACAGGAGATTTATTTGCAGAGATCTGGCTCTCCTGGTACACTAGGCTTCTTAAAAAACATTAGCATAGAAGCCAAGAGCAGAACCTGGCAAAATTTAGTTACAAGAAACTCAAGCCCCACCTAAGAAATGAAGGACAGTCTCTTGGAAGCAGTGACGAGCTCACATTGAGAGTGGGTAGTAAGGATTGTTAAAACATAATTCTGGCTTGTATCAACAGGCGGGTGATGAGTAAGGAACATGATTTCCCCTTGTGAAAGTGTATCTCGTGCTGCTAGTCACAACTTCCAAGTGGATGTCATTAGGGAGGAGACAGCAAAGGAAAGCAATAAAAAATTAGTCAAGGGCAGGGGAAAATGCTGGCAAATGAGTAGCTGAGAGTTTAGCAAAGGACTGGGAAGTGACTGGACCAGAGCATGCAGTTACATGGAATCAATAAAAGGTGCTTTCATATGATTGCGACACAACATGGGAAGAGATACTTAAGAGAAGAACAGATCCCTGTATATGGGAGAACTGGTATACGTGGTGCACAGATGGCCTGACTATATGATCTAATGGTTCCTATTGTTCCTAAATTCTGTTTCCTAAAGTTTCTAAGCTCTTGTTTCCAAAATTCTGGGCCTCTACTGACAGGACTATGAGCAGCTCTGAGGGAATTAGCTTCACATTAATTTTTCTGGCAGGCAGCTTAGGACAAATCTTTTCTACACATTACCTTTGATCTGTAATTTTTTTTCTTTTTTTTTTTTTTTTTTTTTTTTTTTTTTTTGCCAGGGCTTAGCTGACTGCATTGCCATCTCCTCAGGTAAAACCATGTGGGCTCTGTTGTGTTGCACATCTGGGGAGATGTCTTTCCCTGCTCGGCCCTTGCACAAAGCCTGAAGGTCAAAGCAGTTATGAGCTCCTCACTGGGGCTGAGTTGCTAATTATCAACTTCAATTTCATGCACTGTTTTTATCCATTTAGCTTCTAAAGAAAGACTTTCATGGTGTATTTAACAGAAAGATTCCAGTTCATGCTCTCCGGCTCTTCAAATCTCCTTTGGCACAGCAGAGATGCATTTTTTAGGAGGCTGAGAGACCTCTCTGTGCTGAGCTGTTATATTCACTTTTAGGTGCCATAGCAGCAGGACTACATCACATCTTTCACTGTCAGGGTTTTAAAACAGTTGGATACTTCTACCTACTACAATACATGTGTGCCACAGAAAAAGATGAGGATGAGAAAAGACCCAGGCCCAGATTTCACCATCCAAGTTCTATACTATGCCGTGGAATACAGGACAGCAAAGTGGCATGCAGCCTCGACTGTGGTTACTTGTGGGGGGTGACAAAGGAGGGTGTCTTCTAGAGGTAAGCATGTTCCTCCAGAAGGTGCTGGAGTTTTTGAATGACACACCAAATTTAAGCAACTGAACTAAATCATGCAAGGACAAGAACAGAGACAGCATTAGGAGTCTAGTGCATCCCCAACCCGTAAATTACACCTGAGTTTCATAAGACTTGCTTCTTCGAAGAACATCTTCTAATTAGGACCATGCATATGATAGGACAGAATGTTTAATCCTAGATGTGTAGGTGTTTTTAGCCCTTTTCCCTGGGTGCGCTGAGGAGAGGGAACTGACACCCTTCAGCACACTGGTGGATGTGGCCAAGAAATATTATGGGCAGCCTCTGGCTGGCAGCGATCACTGGTCAGGCTTGTGACCCTGATTTTCCTCCCTTATGTCATCCGGATGATTATTTTTCCCTCATTCTGCCTGAAGACACATTTCATATCCAATCTATCCCAGCTGAAACAGCTCAGCTTGGTCTGGCAAAGAGCAGCCAGAGGATTTCCTTACATTGAATGTTTAACGCTGATGCTGAGTATCTGAATGATCCCTTTAATTTTCTTTATGGCTGCAAACAGAATGCAAACTTATTAGTACCATCCTTTACCTCCTCACCACAGCACTGCAGAAGGACCCCTTGCCAACAACATCATCAGCTGATAGTGGAAATCTCCACGGGATTTCTCCAAATCAAGAATATGAAGGAGCAGAGAGGCTCCTGGTGCTCCCAGGAGGAGTTACTCAGGTTCTAGTGCATCCAGAGGCTGAGACATCATCATTGTGGTATGGAGCTAGGCTTGGATGGGCTTGCAGAGGGGTTGTGTCTGCAAGTAGGGCACAAAGATATCTCATCTCTCTGGTGGGTGGTCTTTACCAGGGCTTCTTCCCAAGAAAACTTCAAACAGAAAAGATCAAGGTTTTGGCCCTTTCTGTCTCTCACTGCAGAGAAAATGGTAAAGCAGCACAGGGAGATGAATTAGCTCAGTATCAAGGCCTCTGTGGTTTCTTATTTTTTTAACCAAACCTCCAAACTTTGGAGGCTTTAGTAAATCCTCCTATTTCAGCATAATTTCAAAGCAAAAGTAGCACTCCTAGGGCTAACCTATGACCTAACTGCTCAAAAGTACAATTTTGTTTCCCTTAAAATTCAGACTAAACAGTTTCAAACCTCCAGAGAATTTATCTAAGCTTTGCCAGGTTCTGAACTAATCTGGTTAAAAGAAGCTAAATGATTTTTACTAAAATGGCTGCCCATCCTGATGACCAAATGAAGGCTGCTACCAGGGCCAGCTAAAAGCAGAGGCAAATTTGCCTGTAGTAGTACCCCCTTTACACCCACAGAGCGCTTTTCCCCCTCTCCATTTGAAAGTCTTCTCTCATTTTCTGTGCATACCGCTGGGGAAAAAAGGATGAAGGGGCAGGCAAAGTGTGATGAGCTGTTCCAGAAGAAGACATCTGAAAAACTGCAGTCACTCTGTGGCAGCCCACCTTCTCCCCAGGCCTGCAGCAAGAGTTAACAAAATCAGAGTCGATGACAACAACCCTCTGGAGCACAGTGCTGAGTGCCTGTGTGCTGCTGCCCTTCAGCAGCTGTGGCCCGTGAAAGAAAGGTCTGAAGCTTTAGCTGTGACAAGAAAACCTCCCCTACAAAGAAAACACAGAAGCAAAAAGGTGAGAGCTTTAACCCTGACACCGGTGACTCCTAGCCGTGTCTCAATAAGGAAGGTAGATTGTCTGGCCAGCATGCTATTCAGAGGTGATATCAAGTATTGATTTATTTCCAAGAAACCTTAATTACATTGTTCAAAGTCTAGAAAAAGAAGGACCGTCTTGGAGTTATCAGCAATCCAGGACCAGGGAGTAGATAACAAAACCCATCAGTGATTCTGAGCTGTTTTAATACACTTCTTGATGGGTTTCTCAGGAAAAAAAAAAAAAAACAACCTACCAGAAAACAATCATCGCCAGATATGCTCTTTTAATGTATCTAACCAGTGCTGTATGCTGGCATCAACTTGTTCCATTACCTCCTCACATTGTTGAGGCTTTATGCTTCACTCATCTGAACAGATGAGCAGATAACCTCTACTTCCAGAGCATCCATTGGATTTTTATGGTGTTTTGAATTAGTGATGCAAATCTAATTTTGCTGAAACAGACCAGGACTCCATTACTGAAGGAGCACTTTCTATTTGGATTAACAAGGCTGCATTGTGTCACTGCCTGATGTAAGGTGCAGAAGTGCCCAATTTATCAGAATATTAAACGCGAGAGCCTGTTGTGGTTTCTCTCCAGCCTACAGAATGTACATTTGCAGGTCTGCAGCTGAACTCCCTTCATCAAACACCTCATTACCTTGGCAAAGTGAAGGGAAATAGCAACTTAAATACTTCAGGAATATACTGGTTATACATTAACCCATGAGTCTGCAGCTGTAGGAACCAGACAAGCACCACAGCGTATCTTTTGTTCAATAGAAAATCAAACCAGAAAAAAAAATATATTCCTGTCAAGTTTGGGATGTTGCTCCTGACAGAAATGAGCATGAGGGAGGAGGAATGGCATTAGTAAGGAATTCAATCTATATCTATAGTGGGGTAGCTGGGAGCATTTCTGAGGTGTGTGCCCCCGCTCTGTGTTGAAATGAGACACGGGCATGTGCCACCCAACCCCTCCAGGGTCTGGTGTCCCCAGTGGGTGTGCGGGCTGGGCAAAAACTCTGGCGTAGGCTGAAAAAGTCTCTTATATGCACTTCCAAAGGAATATGATCCCACAGTATCCCCCGCACTCTCCCAATGACCAATTATAAGCAGACCGAGAAATCACCATTTTCTTTCTGGCTTTCTGACTGAATTTGTGCCTGATCTGTCTTATATATATCAGTGTGTCTAACTTTTATCTACTTAGTACATGTTTGAGGTGGAGCAAAGATTGGAAATTGCAGTCGGATACTCCAGCAAGAGGAAGCATCTAAGTACACAGGAGCAAACTTTGGGGTCTTGCAAACCAACATGCCATCCCTTGTGAAGCTCTGTCCGTTTACAGTGGGACGGCCAAAGAAAAAATAACTGAATTACAAAATAACCCTGTGCAGGGGAGGAAGGGGGGAATGCATAATCCCCTTGGCACAGGGCAACAAGGCATAAACTACAGGTCTGTTGAGGCTTTAGAATTAATGTTTAAGCTGTAAACCCCTCCTCTTCCTCAGAGGAATCGTCACACAGAAATTCTGCACATCTCAAACCAGAAAATGCTCCCAAATTAATCTGGAAAGCCTTTGTCATTGTTAACATTTCAGCTGTGACCAACAGGGAATGTTGGCCAACAATCAGCCGAGCAGCTGCCCCACCGATCGAAGAAGCTGGGTAGGATGGCAGCCTCTCAGTTTGTGGCTCATGTGCTGTAAAGCTCTGCTGTGTTCAGGATTGATATACCTGCCACAATGCGTAGGAAATGCAGGGGACTGCTGTGTGCAAACCCAGAGCTGTTACGCAAGACTTAATTTTCCAGAGAACTGTAAACGTCAGTGAACTGTGTACCTTCTCCATGTTATTGTTTCTGTGCCTATTGATTTATCTATCCATCCATCCACCCAAAAGTAACTCGCAGCTAGAGACTTCTCAAATGCTGTACAAGTGTTTCCATGTCCCTATTTCCGTTCTCCCAGGAGTAATTGTTCTGGCAGTTCACAAAACTCTTTGTCAGTCTCTATAAAATAAAGACGTTAATTGTGCGGAACAGATAGTTATTTGCTGGTGGCACTCTGCCTACCAGTTCTGAGGATGGCCAAAAATTACTAGCAACTTTCTTTTGGGGTAAAATTTGCAACATAAAAACTGTGGATTTTTGGTTTCATTAGAGCAAAAGTCAATGCATTTTCAAAATGTGTTTTTATTAGTATATACTGATAATCACTCACATGACCAAAGGGGAGAGCTACTGCAGCAAACCATATGGGGCCATGAACAACGGGAAGGAAAACAGTCTTGTTGCAGAAGTGATAGAAGCAGATATATTTCAAGGCCCTTTGCTGCTTCTAGTCTGCCCTACAGCAGGCTCTATAAGGATACAAGGAGCAGAGGGAGTCCTCAAAGATACCCAAATCCCACTTTAAACCCCTTAGAAGTTCCTTAACAATGCAGAAATGTTTGAGCACCTCAGGAAGTCCTGCCTGTGGCAGTGAGCTTTGAAAATCTGACCTTGAGGGTCCTTGGCTTAGAGCCTAAGACACATATGACTCCCACTGAAATGCGACTAAACAAGAGTTAGTGAGGTGATGAAGTAAACCTCTGGTGTCAGTTCTTCATCTCTGCTGTCTAACTCAAAAAGGTATGGGGGCATAAAATTGGGGCCCTAGCAATCGCAAATCATGATGTGAGATCAGCGTTGGAGGCCAAAGCTAAGGCAGGCAGATTTAAAGATTCATCACTCAAAGAGAGCGAGCAGTAAAACGTTCTTGATATTTGAAGATATTATATGCTCATTCACTTGCATAAAAGAGTGTCTTAAAGGGGGTGCAATTATATTAATGATGTCCCTAAACTGGAACTGGGCAGGTACAAGTGGCAAGTTTTATTTCTGCAAGTGCTTCAGACCTTTCAAAATAATACATTTTTGGAATATGTGATTATCCTGAGAACATTAACTCAGTCCACATCGTGGCAGATAAGGCCTGAATAGAGTAAAATCTTATGACTGAGGAGGTCAAACAAAGCAGTTAGCCATTTCTGCTTGAAGAAAGGAGCTCATGGAAAGATGCAGTCTTATTTTTGCTGATGGCTAAAGATGCTTTTGATCCTTACCCATGCTTAATCTGTCTGTGTGGGGGATTTCCCTCAAGACTAGTTTATATTATGTAGAATTGATTAATCGTGAGCTGGCTTCTCTTCTTTCTTGTAACTGGTGTGATTTCCGTTTGTACTTATCTTGGGCAGAGGTACAAGACTGTCCAAGCAGCAGCACAACTTTTCTTCACTCGTTTGGTCTAAGTGCAAACGACTGTGTGCAATAAAAAATCAGAAGAGTTAGGCCATATATAACATTTTCCCAGTCTTCAGGCTCTAAAAAATAAATAAAAATTACATTTTCTGAAGCCATCACTCTTATCTCAAATGCCCAAGATGAATTTCTCTGTTCCCTTCCTTCCTCCCCTACAGCCTTTTGGGCTCAACTGCCCGAAATGCTTCTTATCTCAGTTCCTAAAATGGACCGTATCTCCTTCCCGACTCCACTTTCTCACAAGCACTCGCACAGCCGTCCCTCTCTGTGGCAGGAAGCCCCAGAGGGTTCTGGTCTCATGATGATTGGCAGAAGGATCAAATTGTTTAATTTCTGATCTGAATTCACTCTTGACCCTGCTTTGCCTATCTGTTGACGCCGCTTCTAACCTGAATGGTTCTCTGAGATGGCAATTCACATGCAGCAAGGAGAAACCCTGAGCCATTGACTGGCCTCTCTGCAGGGAAGCTGTCACTTCACAACTGATCTGCAATCGCACTCTGGCATTAACCAAAAATGTGCATGTGGATCATTGCACACAGAAGGTACAGGCAGGGGCACAGCTGCCTAAAATCTGCCTTTTGGAAAGGCAGTAGTGTCTGCTCTGAGAGAAATGTTGCCTGGTACCTTGCTCTTGTCAGTCCTTTAAGCGCCAAGGGAGCTGCTTCAATTGCAGTCCTGGGAGAGCTGCAAGACAGAAAGACACACAGGACTTCTCTGAAATCAGCTATGTGTGGATTTTATTGCAAGGCAGAAGTTTGGGAGCTGTAGTGGTGCTGTAGCATGCATGTCAGAAAAGTGGCTGAGGAAGTCGGACAGTCCACTTGTAAACACTTGTAATGCCCCCACGCTCAAAGCGGTTGGGAACACAGGCACAAAAACCACTCACTCCATGGAGAGGAAAGGAATGAAAACAAATAGCCTCAGGGCTTACTTCCGTACAGTTTAGACTTCTATAAAGAAAACTACTGCGTAATTTACGGTTTATCCCAGCCTCCTCATACCTCCAGGGTCCCAGGAGCTTCAGTGGTGATTTGCAGAAGGGACCAGCTCCTCTGTCATGGCCCAGGTGCCCACATTTGCATTGTTACTTAACACATTCAGCACCAAAACATTTTTCAGTAACCTCTTCTGCTGATGATATAAATATTAAGCAGAAAGGCACCAAATTAGCTAAGTGGTTCCCTTAATTTAAGGATGACCCCTGATTCCCCCTCCTCGGAGAAAATACGGCATTCTGTAGAAGTCTGAGACATAAGGTTATATCAAGTCATTTGATATAAAATCCTTTAAAACTCCTGCTAAGATTTGGAACTGAGAAGCCAATTTAAATTCATCCCATTCCACCCATTGCTAATTCTGTTTATGCTGCAATACTTTCAAATAATATCAAACCGGCATGCAAGCAATAGATGTGCAGATGGTAGGTGGGTAGAAGAATAATTTATGACCCAGAGCAAGCTATAAGCCAGCTTTACCAGTTGTAAACGATGCACTGTGTGTTTCAGACCTTTGACACTTTAAACTCTAATTAACATATATGATGATTTAGCCCACAAACCAATCCCACCCTGAAACAGTGCATTTCCTCGATTAAAGGACTTCTTAAGGGAACATTTAATGTATTATATAACAGTAAAATCCTTCTATTTAGCAAATAATTCCAGATTTCCGAAACTGCGCCAAACCAAGATTGTACTGGCAATCCCATATCTGATTTAGATGAACTTTGTTTTTCCCTTTTAAACTAGATTTTTTAAAAAATAATAATAAAATGTTACAAATACAAAAGTGCATAAAGTAAAAATATTTAAGCCTTTCTTGGAAAAATAAAACGACAGGTACCTGAACATATTTTCAGGTAAGTGAACGCATGCCTTTATTTCATGGAAGGGATCTCAAGGCATCTTCTGGGCTGGGTGTTCCCAGGCTGTGGGACATTCATCACTGGTGATATATAAAGCCATTTCTAGGATGTTCACAAAGGCAACTCACCTATTTCTTGAGATAAACCTACCTACATAGGCAGCTGCAACAAAACCACTAGATGGAAAAATTGAAAAAAATGAACAATGTTAAAGATACCAAGAGAGTGGGAGAATGTTGGGAAAGTAGAGAGCATGTCACTGGGAACTTCGTTTGAATTGAGTGGGCATATGTGATAAGAGGAGGATAAAAGACCAGAGGCAACCAGAGGCTCATGACACTGTCACAACACTAGCAAACTCACCCAAAAATCTTTTAGAAGACTGATTTTCAACCAGTTCTTAGAAAACCCAGTGAAGGTAATTGCTGTACTACTTTAGCCTTTTTCTTTCCAACACGTTTCCTGCTGATGCCTTATTTCTCAGGGCTTGATGTAGAAAAGCGTGATGCAGGTGATTCAAATAGGTTTCTCTGTAAGAGCCTGCCTGGATTCCATCAGTTTTCCTGGCTCTGCTCATGTATCTGTGAGCTACCACGCACAGTTGGTTTGTTCTCTGGGCAGTGACAGAAATGCAGGTCTCCTGTCCAACCCACGTTATGGCTTTCCCCTGCTTTTCCACTTCTTTGCCCCAAGTTCCTGTGGGCTCAACTTCAGTCATGTCACTGGATTCAATGCCTACAATTCTCAAGGCTGGAAAACCAGCTCAGGTCAGTGTGTTCCCCAGAGATCCCTCAGTTTACACCTGGGCACAGTGACACTTGAATGTGATTCTGTGAAACAGCATTGTTGTGCAGTGGCTCTGCTTGCGGAGAAGGTACCAGACAGAGTGAAAAGCTCAGTGAAGTCTTTGCCAAGGGTGTGCAACAGCAGCAGCAATCCCAGGCATTAGTGGGTGCTTCAGAGAATTCATGGCGTGCTACCTTCTGTCACAGAAAGCTGTGATATATGATACAGGTCAATGCAGAGGGACAGGACCAACCACCAGATAGAGAAAAGACACTGCAAGAGGTCAACTTGGTTGTTCAAACGAGATGCAAATGTTTTCTAGCCACAATCTCTTCTTCATCCTATTCCTCCTCATTTTACAAAATTCTGATGTCCCTTTATTTGAGTCACTGTCTGTGTCTATATTGTGTTTAAGCACCTAATAGTGCTTTTTTCTTTCTTTAAAGAAGACTGACTTGACATCCAGGCCTAACTGATGGGTTTTTTCTGAATGTATTTTCTTTCAGTTGCTTTTAAGTATAAGCCTTAGTCTCACTTGCTCCTTTGTATTCCCTTTTCATTTTCTAACTCTGATGTTTTCAATCATTTCTAATCATTTTCACTCTCTTAACATTTTGTCTTACATTTATGCATACTGAACTAGAGTCTGCTGGCAGTACAGCTACATTTCATAACTACCTTTTGCAGGCTGCATGGAATTAGTTTATAAGCCATAAGTGGAAAGCTGCTGCACTACCCCCTTCTCTCCGTTTTACTAGCAGCAAAATTTGACTCATTTTCACCTGAGACAGTGTGTGTGTTGCAAAACACCATGGCAGCTGAGCTTATCAGAAGAGGCCTGAGGAATCCAGAAATTATATGGAACCATCTTTCTTTTTAAGAAGGAAAAAAAAATAAAAGCCATTTCAAAGCAGTTTTGGTGCCATGAAGGCTTTAGCCAATTTACACTGTGCACCCATTATTTAACTAAGAGCCGCATGCTTTCCAAAAGTCTTATTCAGAAATCTGGGGACGGGAAGGCAGAGATAGGTTTGCTGGAAATGAGGGCCAGGCTCCTGCCTTGTCCTTCCCGTGACACAGCATTTCAGAAGGCAGAAAAGCCAGCATCGCTTATAAGCCCATGTTGGCTGTGCCCATCCTCAAGTGGTTGGCGGAGATGAGATTGCTGAGCTCGGCAGCTGACTGTTTTTACCTGCCAAGTGGAAATGGGCCCTATGGTTTTCACGCAGGCAGGCTTTACCTTGGCTATGTCCCTTTAAATCAAAGCATTTGCAATTCAGTAAAAGGAAAGTACGAGTACAATGAAAGCCAGGAGTCCCTTTCAATATGGAAATGTTCCCCCAAGTGACTCAAATTAAATTTCATAAGAAGAAATCCATAGTTCCATAAAATTTATAGATGCATTATAAAAAAGAAGTATATTGCAGGTTACTTGATTTACTGTTGATTCTTTGGGCAGCACTCAGCAGAGTAAAGGAGGAATGTGATTTGGAAATACACTGGAGGGGATTCAGCAGTATGCTGGCAGCATCAAGTTTCATCCAATTTGAGGGGATTTTCACTCTCCTTGGATACTGTAACTAGCTGGGCTTACTATCAAATTACATTTTGCTGGATCTCCTGTAAATCTGAGAACTAGAGAAAATAAATGCAAATATAGTGAATTTTACCTCATTTGTGCTGCCATTAAGCTTTCAGTTATTCTGACATAATTTGTTTCTCTTTTACTGTCTCTGTTTTTATGGGTTGTCCATGGAGACCAAAGCTTCTATACTGAGGGAGGGCACACACAAGAACGGTCCATGGGGGAGTAATCAGAAGAGCAACATTATTTGGATTTCAAATGAAGCCTTTTGTATGTGACCAGTTACTGGGTCTGTGCATGCACAAAGGTGAAACTGGCCTTAGGTGTTAAGACTAAAGAAAAGCTGTGGGAATTTTGAGTGTATCCAGACCCTTGGTCAACACCTTCTTTATGAAACCAGCACATCCCCACCTAGAAGCTACAGTAGGTTCACACGCAGGCTGAGGGACCTGGGGTTGTTCAGCCTGGAGAAGAGGAGGCTCCGAGGAGACCTAATCACAGCCTTCCAGTACCTGAAGGGGGCCTACAGGAAGGCTGGGGAGGGTCTCTTTACAAAGGCCTGCAGTGATAGGACAAGGAGCAATGGCTTTAAATTGCAGAAGAGCAGATTTAGATTGGATATTAGAAACAAGTTCTTTACTCTGAGGGTGGTGGAACACTGGAACAGGTTGCCCAGAGAGGCGGTTGAGGCCCCTTCCCCGGAGATATTCAAGGTGAGGCTGGATGAGGCCCTGGGCAACCTGGTCTAGTTGGGGGTGTCCCTGCAACTGCAGGGAGGTCGGACTAGATGACCTTTGGAGGTCCCTTTGGGCCTGGATGATTCTATGATTATATGCCCTGTACTCTGAGCACAGCACCGGAGACAGGCACCAGCAGGTTACATGGTGGGTATTACTGTCCCATGTAGTATAAACTGGCATTAAAAGTAAGTGGAAGCCTAGTTGACTCTTTCTGCCCACCAGAGTAGACATATTTAGGGGAAAAAAAAGAAAGAAAAAAGGTATTTCTCATTGACGGAAGGTATCAGAAGGTAATCTGTGTGTGAAGAATGGTAATTATGGATTACAAGTCCTTAAGAATTGGTGCTGTCCCAAGTAGTCTACAAAAATGGCACAGATACTTGAGTATTGGCTCTTTCCATAATCCACAGTGGACGGATTTGTGCTCCTTGTGAGCTCACCATCACGTTAATATGCATTTAAATATCCACCATCCAGAGCAGACTTGTATTGACTGGCTTGGTTAGAGTGAGCAAGTGACCATCTTCACTTGTCTGGCCAGATGTCCTCCAGCATCCGTTTATTTTTACAAATGCCAGAGGTTTCTCCAAGCCAAGTCAGGCTCATAAAAGACAGGCTGAACACACCCTGGCCACAAAGACCACCTGGTAACCAAGGCAGTATGTAACCTTGCCCACTGTTTTCTCTCCTCCACCACCCTGCAGGTTTTATAATGATGCTATTTTGCATAGCCATTTGGACCGTCTCTGCTCCACACCCACAGTCAGACCCATGGGGAGCAGATAAGCTGATGGGAAGGACATTGTCAGTGAAAAACGTGTGGTTGTAGTCTCACTGTTCCTTGGATCTTCCTATCATTCCTCTTACTTTTCCTTCCATCACTCAGATGGGAAAATAAAGTGCTTTGGAGGCAACTGCAGCCACAGGAGTTTTGCTTCTGTTTTGCTTCTACAGAGTTCCCTAATGAACCTCGGATTTACCTGAGCTCCTTGCTGGGAGAGTAAATACAGGTCTGTCTGTACTCCATTTTCATTAAAAAACTGTCCTGCAATGTCATCTGCAAACAGAGAACGGGAGATAAACTGCACTGTAGAGTTTCAAAACAAATGATGTTCTGTGACAGGCAGGAGCACACGAAGGCAAAACACCAGAAAGGCTGTAAGGGAGGGTGAGACCATGAAACCAGAAGCCTGCCTTTGCTGAAGAGAAAGGCTTCCCAGAGCCGAAGAAGTCTTATCCTAGTAATTGCGCACAGCCGAGCTTGCTTAACATGGCGTGCAAATAATGTGCAAAAGCAAGCCGTGAAGCCTGTTGGAGAGATAGAAGTAAGCAGTCACTTAAAAAGGCTGGGTGCTTGTTAATGTTTAACAAGCAAGTCCTCATCTGACTCAGTGGTGTTGAGCTTTATTTATCTAATCCCTAAATTCACCCAGGGAAAAAAATAGAACTCTCTTTATTAGCCTACGATAAATAAGTAAAGAGGTGGACCTGGAAGAATCTTGTTGAATATATTCTGTTTAATAGTAAAGGAGCCTATTCTACACAGCCCTTTTTTTTATGAGATGAAGTAATATTTTTGAGTGACTTAAGCAAATCTTCTCACTTTGAATACGACAGTTGAAAGAGGAAAAATTTGTCTATCCCGAGGCTTGCAACTGGGTTTGAGAATTGTCTTCAAATTACCATTTCTGCCAGAGTCATCTGTGGTGGAACCCAAGAACGAGTGAGGAGGCAGCTTTTTGAGCCAGAGTTAGTTTAATTTTAGACAGGGACACATAGTTCAAATCTAAGGCCAAACTATGCCTTAATGAAATATTGCTGTGGGAAATTTGGAGCATTTCTAGCTACTTTTTCATAAGCAGAATTCTGTCCTATTCTGTGGAAAATATAAGCTTATCTTTTCTACTGAAAATATTTTTTGTGGAATTCTACTGGTTTGTTCTCCCAATTTAGGCAGCAGGGCAAAGATACTTTCCATATGGGTTGACACCAAACCCCTGGCTGAACGAAGGCTTTCTTCCAAACTGGGTTAGACAACAAATCTCAATCAAGTGTACTGGAGTAGGATCCTGTCACATTCAGGGCTCAGATTTCAGGGTTTGCTTGAAGTTCCACTTTTATGGCCCAGCTCAGACAGAGTGATTATCACAGCTGTTTATAGCCACACTTCATAAAATCTATGTCAAAAGTGGCACCACAAACAGTCTTGGAAGCAGTCTGTGCTGTGGAGTAAGATCACCTGAGATACAGGATGGAGAAACTTCAAGCCCATCAGAGGGATAATCCTCCATTCCTGATATCTCTTTTAACAGAGGTTTATAAATGACACCATGAATGCTATTTTTAGGCTAGGACACTAGGAATTCTGCTGGGTTTCTTTAATACAGAACAGTCATTTCCTTTAGAAATCTATGCATGGTTTTACAATCTGACTGCCCATCCATACTTCAGCTAACGTTGGGAGTTTTTTTGGGGGTTCTGACTTTCATCTTTTCTGGTTGCCGTGGTGATAGCAATACAAACACCTCTGAAGGATGAGCTACTTCCCTTGGAAGAACATCTTACTGTATGCACCAGGACTGCAGAAATATTTAATATAATTTTGACCACGTGGAAAGCTAGTTTAGTGGGTCATAAAGCAGAAAACGCTTTCTGGGGCCAAGGTCGTGTCAGCTCCATTGAGGGAACATTTTATTTTATTCTCTTCCATTCTGAAGATCACATTTTGTTTCTCACTCAGGCCAAATCAGAAGAATAACTTATGAAGAGTGTTTTGCAATCTAAATAGCTATTTATAGATTAAACAAGTGGAATATTTACTGCCAAAAGAAGTTTCTCCTAAGACTCAGATCTAAATCATGGTGATTATATACTTTCAGAAGAGTGTTCCAACCCTTTATCCTCCTGTTCATATTGTGTTCCACATACGAGGGAGAACAAAACATCTCAGCCCCTTCGAAGGGGCTGCTAACACTCCTGGTAGCTGTTTGCACACACTATAAATGCAATTCCACATCCGATGGAATTGGGAAAGACTGTGCAAATAACTTGATCAGAGGTGAGTGCCAGAGCCCAGAGAGAGCCCATGCATGGTAACCTGTCCCATGCTTAGACTGCCTGAACATAATATTCTTTGACAGTAAATGTGTAATATAAAATTCTGGTCTCCAAAGCAGCTCTAACAAGATCAACAAAGATCTTGCAATGACCCTGGCTGGGAATAGCATGCCAGTGTTGGACACTGGATGGTGCAACGATGACATTCCCACCTCTGGCATCTTTACAGGATTGAAAGAATCTCAAACTCTGCTCAGGGTGGGTTTCTTCTGCTTTTGCATTACTTTCCTGTGGGAATGAATTGTTGGAAGATAGTTGTACCTGGAAAAAAATAACACATTTACTGAAAATAAATACTCAGGAAAAAAATCCTTGCAGTATAAAGAGAGTCAGCCTCATCCATTGTGATTTAGTGTCAAACCAAGGGCACTGTAGCTTCTTTTTTTTCCAGCCTGTAAAGAGTTAAAGCAATATGTTTTCTAATGCCCCTAGCTGCAGACTCACCTCCTCCCACTCCAGGTCCCTATATTCTGGCACTGCAACTGGTGACGGAAGACGCTGCAGGAAAACAGAAAGGGCTATATTATTAGCATTTGGAAAATGTAAGAATAAACTTTGTTCCCTTAGGGAATCGCTTGAGTGACACAATGGAAAAAAGCCTGGGGGCATGTCTTCCTGCACCCTCTGCATCCACCACCAGTGCAAAGGCCCCTGGGCTTCAATGGAATTAAGTCTACATTTCGTGTTGCACAAGCAGGGGACATCTTGAAGAGATCTTTCTTAACCATTAATATATTCCAAATCTTCCTGGTGCTGTTCTCTAATAGGGAATTAAGTTCACCCTGTGCCCAGTTTGGCAGCAAATATTCTTAATTTATCTTTGCAGTTCTGATATTCCTAACTTCATAATAAATTCTAAAAAGAAATGATAAGTGAGATGTTTTATTCAATATTGTCTCCAAGACAGAAAAATAAAACCTGAAACAATGCTCTTGGATATATGTACATGCAAACATAGACGGCATATTACTAATATATTTACTGCCTGTACTGCATTGAAGCAGCTATATAGGGTAAAAATGAACATCCTAGTCAAAGGTTTAGGATGTTCTGAAAGTAAGTCTAAAGGTAGCTGCAAGAAGGTTTCGGTTTGGCATTGAAGTACTTGCAAATCTCCTCATATATTTGTGAAAATGGCACTTAGAAGGTGGCTTTTTAAAATTTACTTGGCAAAAGTTTTAACAGCAGCAGCTGTCCAAATATGCCGTGAGACCCCTCTACACAAATATACAACATCTACTGAATTTTTGGATTGCTATTTTATTTACAAGCAAATCCAGTTTCTCCTGCACTCCCATCACACACTGCATTTTAGACTGTTGGGTTAGTTTTTTTTTGTTTTAAAGAGCTTTTGGGGTTTCTGAAGAGGAGAATGGCTAGACTGAAGAAGAAAAGAGAAAAGCTGATGTGCCAGTGCTCAATACAACAGTTTCATATCATGAGTTTTTACCATGAGTTCACTTCTTTTATAAACATTCACAAGAAAACTAACACAGAGAGTGTATTGTGGTTCAGGACAGAGAAGAACCTTGGATTTTGTATGCATGCAACTATTCAAGAGTTATGTTGCTGCTCTACAGCTGGTGACTGTCCCCAGTTTAACCACACCAAAGGCCACCTTCACTGTCAGTCTCTGAGCAATGGTCCTCATCAGTTCTCACGGCTCCAACTGCAGCTCACGTCCCAGGGCATCATGCTGGCGTGGCACTTA
Organism: Pedionomus torquatus; assembly: GCA_013398155.1. NCBI lineage: Eukaryota > Metazoa > Chordata > Aves > Charadriiformes > Pedionomidae > Pedionomus > Pedionomus torquatus. The sequence goes on from VZRU01014258.1 coordinate 234,382, forward strand.
GACAACCCTGCAGAGGGGTTCCTGCTGCATGCTCACATCTGATACAGACCATGTTTTCCCTTCTCTGGCCAGCTCTACTCTGCCACACATAACCACTAAATTGGGTGAGGCAAGAGAGGCCAAGTCTTTGATGGGCCCCTGACTCTTAACTTTGTTACTGGGAACTGCAAAGCACTGGCAGGTTGGTGGTAACTAACTCTGATGGTATCACAACCTATTTAGATGTTATTTCATCTTTGTGAGCCTTCCAGGATAAAGAGGATCTTTATTTAATCAGTGCTTGGAAAAGACCTTCAGTCTGTGCTGGATGTATATGAGTGTTGAAACAGTTGTCATTTAGACTAAGCCCTTCACACTGCTGCTGGGACATACTGAAGCAAGTCAGACCGTCACGAACTCAGAAGTGCTGGAGTACCCATGTTGGCTACAAGGGGCTCCAGGCTGTTCTGAGAAATTGGCTCTGGGAATCAGCTGGTTTTGACACATAGAGCTGATTAAAATAATTCCCTCTGATATTCACATTTCTGTCTTTCACACAAATGGTTTGGCAGATTTTTTTTCAGACCTTAAAACTTTCATCTCAGTAAGATGTACTAACATGGTGGGAACATTTTGCACCTGCTGGGGTAAGCAATGACTAACACATTGCACATGCATGGTGCAAATAAGCACCGTGCAAAAAATCCCTCCTGACATTCTGATGCTGCTATTGGCTCTTTTATTTCTTACAACCTTTTTACTATCCAGTCACACCACGCATCTTCTTTGCTATCCAGCCATACCATGCAACCTCTCCACTTCTTTTACCCAGGCCCTCGATAATTGCTGTACTTGGGAATCTTCCAGAGCTGAGAAATGCTGCAGACAAGACCTAGAGGCAGGTGACTACTCTGGAAGCTTTATGAACCTTCTGGATGGAAATGGACAGAGTGAGTATGAGACTATGTCCTTTCACAGATAAGGGACCTTGGTTTTCCATGGAGTAACCCTTTGGCAGCAGTGCTCCAGTGATTCCTGCATCATACAGCAACTCTTGCGCCTCCCACCTGGAAATGCTCTGTCTCACACAGCCTCCTGTACAGTGGTCTGAGGAATCACCCAGTATCTCTTTTTAGGAGGTCTGGTTGGTGTAGAGCTAGTCTTGTGCATGCAAAAGAAGGGCCCGTGCTCAGGCATCTCCCAAGGGATCCATGGGGTGAGATGAGGCTTGAAAGAAACTGTGATTTTTAGACAAATTAAATAAGAAAATAACCAGCCTATTCCCACATTTTCTAAGGAGCTCCACTGAATCAGCGAGACCACATCCAACTATTCCAATAACCACTAAGAACATAATTGCTTTAGGAATAACAGGAAAAAAAATTAGTTTGAAGGAAAGGGGGAGGCAGAAATGCTTCCAGAAAAAAACAGGAAAAGAACAAAGCAATGAAATCTGGGAAGAGAAGATGAAACAAGTAAGCCAGGGTCATACAAATATCAGCATTACTCAGTCTGTTGCTGAGAAACTGAGAATACGTCTGGTCTAGCTCCCACCAGATATTAGTGGTGGGTTTCACAGGAGGGATGAAAGCTCAGTAGGAAATAGCATTAGGTTTAAGAGCAAATTTTCAGATGGAATCAAAATTAAGGCATTGAATCATCTCTCAATATGTCATTTTGCCCCCATCCCACCACATTTCCCATACTGTCGTCCAAGGATTTTCTTGTTTGAAAGCAAGAGTTGTCTGAAGACCATCACCAAGTCAGCTTGGTGGCATTTGAGCATGGACTAAATGTGATCCTTCACATACTTTTCTTAACCATGAAGATGAGACATAACACTTTCAAGGAACTAAAAAGATTTACGGATTAGACATCCACGTATGTTCCCACTCAGGTAGCCTTATGTTCGCTCTCAGCCCTGTCTTGGCTCAGACTCCTTGGAGAACAGCATCAATGTAACCATGGTGACTAGTGCTTTAAAATGGTTGTAGTCATGATGATTTAAAACAAACAGCTACCTAAGTCCGTCCTAATCCTAATGAAATTTTCCCAAGTCTAGCAGCCTAAAAATAGAAAGACAAAAAAAAAAGAAACAAACCCCATCCACCTACTCAAAATAAATTCTGCCTCAAAGAGAAAGGAATCTGTGTTTTGTGATCTAAATTCTGCTTCTCCAGGAGACAGGGCCTTTGTGTCACAAGTTCATTGTTATATTTTTAGAGCCAGACACTGAAGGTAGGGCCTGAATATAAACCTCATTGTACTTCAGCAGCGAACAGGAAGCAAATGATACTTTCCAGAGGTCAAGCTCAATTCAAGTTCTCTGGAAGGCTGGGGTTTGTTCATTCATTTGTTTGTTTTGTTTTCCCCAGACATTATAGTTTTCTCATTACCTTCCTTCACAGGAAGTTTTTAATAGCTCTTCATGTAGCTATTATGGTAGTCACAGTGTGTAGGTGTTTAAAGGCTTTAAGTGACTTTCTGGAGGAGCATCAAGTTTGGGTTAAATTTGCTATTTTAACCTGGGTCTTGTGCTACTGTAAGACCAAAATCATCCTTTTTGTGTCAAGATGTCAGTATCCGTTGCTGTATTTTGCTTTTCAGAAAGGTGCTTACACACTTGCGAGCACTTACTGTCATGAATAAGACAAAGCTGCATGGTACAGTGTTATGGCTGGAGAAAACCCATAACAATTTATTGTCGTGCAGACAATTATTCTAGCACCCGATGATCCCCACTCAGGAAAGGGGAACTGGGGAACAAAGAAGCACAAGGGTTGAAATTTAAATAGATTTAATAGAATAAGATCAAATAATTAACAATAATACTAAAGAACCGGTATTAATCCTGACACTGATATAAGATTTACAAGAATTATACTCAGCCAATTTTATCAGCGGGAAGCTGTGCACTCCCAGCAGTGGACAAGAAATGTCAGGCACTGTGAGTGCAACAGCTTTATGAGGAAAGGGAGGCCTCAGGGGTCTGGCACTGGGAAATGGAGTTTTCTGGACTGCTGCCATCAAGGGAGAACTAGCTACAACGCAAACTTTTCTAATTTATATTGGATGTGATGTTCTTGGTGTGAAATAATCCTGTTGGCCAGCTTGGGTCAAATGCTCAGGCTCAAAAACACTGAGACCTTGAATCTCACAGAGCCTGGCTGGCCATAAAGTAAATATTTTCATGAATTCAGATTCTACAGTCTTCTAAAAATGCAATTGTCTAAGCATCAAAAGAAAAGTTAGTGCTGGGCCTCTCAACCCAGGACATACAGAAACCAAAAGGAGAGATTATGTGAGGTTTGCATCAGGAGTTTGCGTGTAGGACCAGCTCCTCCTTACCACCTACTGACAATACAGCCACGTCTCTGGCTATCTAAGAGATTTGTGAAGGGATAGTGTGTTTTCCCATGCTCTTCAAACCCCACCAGGATCCATCCTCTTTCCACCTCCATGATCCATTTATATATTCCCTATGTCCTGAACATACAAGAGGACCTTCAGCTTCCCATTTGTGAAAAGCAGTCATCATAATGAGGTGTTGATATGTTTGGAGCACTACCTGCTACTATAATAGGAATGATTAACAGTGATTGATAGATCATTTTCCATACCCACATTGGTAATATCATCTCCCCTAGGATGCGGCAGAATGCAGGGAGGCGCAATTCATTAGTAGCTGTTTATTGACTGGGCTACTCTGTCTTGTCCTTCAGAAAAAAAATAAAAAAATCACAAAAAAACCCCACCTGACAGGAAAAAGGAAAAGCGTGTTCAGTACTTTTGAAAAATCAGCGCAGACATAATTAAAGATAACAATGCAACAGCAAGTCAGTGCAGCCTATCGGCATTTTCTTGTTCCATCGTGCACAACATATGTTCCCCAAGGGACATTTTTGGAGGTGCAAAAGTTCACCTGAAGCCTGGTAATTCACTTTAAGAAAGGACTGTGATCACTTAATGGACTCTTCTTGTGTTGGCTGCTATGGCAACTGCTGCATCATGCTCTCCATAGGCTTGTTTTTGGAGAGTGTAAACTAAGAGAGCAAATCTCAGATGGGTTTGTTACTGGAATCGAAATCTCAGGGCGGGTTTGCAAGTTTACACATGGTCTTGGACCCTACACTGTCCTTTTATGGCCATGCATGCTCATTTGGCTTAATTTAAAACCCAATCCTTTAGCATTATGTGTTCAAAAACACTTCTTAGAATTGAAGTCTTTGGGGTTTGGGCTGGGTTGGAGGCACATATGGGAAGTGTTAAAAAAAAAGAAACAACCAAAAAAAAAAAACTCAACACACAGAGAAAATCCTAAAAGATGAGACAAACAGAGCAGAGATTGGGTTAAAACACTCAGCCCATCTGGCCATCAGGCTCAATGTCTGCAGAAGCAAAGCCCTCTCCAAAACTATATAAGAAAATAAATGTCCTCAGGAGCTGGGAAAAGGAGCTATGAAGTCTTAAGCAAATGTAACCAAAGCAGGAGTGAATAGGCAAACAGTCTGGAGCAACGATGGAAGTGTTTAAGGCCAGGCTGGATGGGGCTTTGAGCAAACTGCTGTAGCGGGAGGTGTCCCTGCCCATGGCAGGGGGTCTTTAAGGTCACTTCCAACTCTAACCATTCTATGATACAGAGATCTAGGAGTGGAGATTTCGCATCCATCTTCTTGGTGAAAGCTTTGCCATGAAAGGTGACATTTGCCATCCCCTGTGTGATCTGTCTGCAGAGAGGGACAAGACTAGGTGTCAGGTCCAGGGCAGGACAGAGCATTGCAGGGAGTGGGAAGAAGGAAAGTGCTGGGAGAAGGAAAGGGGAGAAAGGCAATGGCAGAAGGGACAAGAGAAAGAGAAGAGGCAGAAAATGAAGGTAAGTGTCACCAATCTGCTGGAAGCTGGCAAACGTGTTCCTACAAAAGGATGGGTGAGTCTGGGGTGAGGTCAGACTGTGCGACACATGCAGGATGGAGGTAATAGCAGAGGATGCAGGTTCATATCTGGGCAGGAAGCAGACTTGAGAGCTGGAAGGGACCTGAAGAAATCAAGTAGGCTATTGCTCTGCCCACAGTAGGACCCTCCCTGTCAGGGTGATTTCTCACAGATGTATGCCTGACCCAGTCTTAAAAATTTCCAGCAGTAGATGATCCAGGAACTTTGCAGAACTTCCACTGCAGTGGTTTACATTCATTTTCATTAACATGTTTTTCTCAGAGCTAGTGTTTAACCTCCCCATTCTTTCCCAAATGAATGAGGACAGATTGATCATATCTTCTTCTCAGAAGTGTTTGAAGACTATTTAGTCTACTTCCTTGGGTTCTTCTCTCGATTTCTTAAAATATAATCCCAAAGTACCCCAACTAATGCCTTACCAATGAGCTCCAAAAGGATTATTTCATGCAGGCTATATTCATCACAGGTGATTTCAGTATCACAGCAACCTTTTTTGTAACATAACATTCCTGACTGATGGTCAGCTTCTGATCCACTATTACATTCATATGTTCCTCTCCCAAACCACTGAAAACTGATTTTCCACCACTATATAATCACATAGTTGATGATTCTAGCCTGACTACGGTACCTTTTGTACTCACTGAATAACATTTGGATTTTTTTTTTTCAGACCACTTCTTCAACTTGTTAAGGTAATTCTGAATTTTAACTCTTTCTTTCAAAATATCTGCCGTCACTTTGATCACCAAATTTAATGTGTGGCCTTTCTAGTTCCTCATCTATTTTGTTAATAAAAGTGCTGAATTTACATGATTCAAGGCAGCTCCTTTCAAAGCCCTATTTAATCCCTCCATTTTAACATGGATCTAAGAATAACTTCTTCCTGGAAAAATGCAGAAGAGATAAGAGTATGAAAAAGTAAGTGGGAGTAGGTCAATTAGAGTGAAAAATTTGTTGGGAGTGTGGTACAGTAAAATACGTAGGGAAATGGACCACAAGTGGGATACTACTCCTTAAAGCTGCAAGATAAGAGGCAGAAGTGAGGGAAAAGTCTGAACAAACAGACTGAAAATCAAGGGAATCATAACTGAACAGGAGGGTTCTTACAGCATTTGATAAAATCAGTGAATCAAATTTAAAAAAAAAATCAATGCCACCTTCAACAAAATACTGCATTTATATGTGGTGACTGTTAAACCAATAAAAAGGAAAACACCGATTAAGAATACGCAGACAGGTAGTGATGGGCTGGTCCTACGACTGAGTCAGAGAGATCTGGCAAGGATAATAGTGCTGGAGCAGCAGCTCAGGGAGTGTAGAGATAGAATAAGAGTTGATAGATTTAATCTGAAAGAGGGTACATTTAGATTAGATATTAGGAAGAAATTCTTTATTGTGAGGGTGGTGAGTCACCAGAACAGGTTGCCCTGGGAAGCTGGAATTGCCCTGTCCCTGTAGGTGTTCAAGGCCAGGCTGGATGGAGCTTTGAGCAACCTGCTCTAGTGAGAGGTGTCCCTGTCCATGGCAGGGGGGTTGAATCTTTTAGGTATCTTCCAACTCTAACCATTTTATGATGTTATGACTTGGAAGTACTGCTTTCTGGTGCCTTCATCTGAACTATGGTTATGTCCATGAGACAAGAGTGAGGAGTAAGCAACTTGGTATAGGTATACAGCAGAGAGCAGGAGAGCAAATAACTGAAAGTCATCTGATATTAGCTGTTAGCAGAAGATGGTGGAGAGCTGCTTTTCTCCTGGCTGCTGCATCTCTGCAACCTGCTATGAATAAAAGCGAGGCTTTCAAAACAGGGTGAGAATATATAGCCCCAAGAAAGACAGGCAATGGAGAGATAGGGTGGTATATCTCACGTCTCCCTCCCTTGCTGTCCTTTTCCCAGATGAGACTGTCAGCTCCTGGATCTGTTGTGGGTTTGAACATCAGGCCTTAGCTAAGTTATGGTAGCTGGGATGTCCTGACTGTTCTCATCACGTGGCATGAGTTATTTAGGCTTTCTACCCTCTGTCCTGTATGATGACTTCTGAGGTGGCAAGAGCAGCTTGTTGTGACTGGTAGGATTGGAAGGCTGGCAAGGATAGACCACCACAATGAGGTCTTCCTGGAGTGCATCACATCTGTCACTGGGAGGGTGTAATGACAGGTCACCAGGCTGGCATTAAGGTGGGTGGGGAACTGACCATCCCAGTGTACCCAGATTCATGCACCTGCTCCTGACTGTCCCAAAAAAAATACTCTAGGCAGGACAGACCCCAGCCTATGCCACAGTCACTGATGGTGATTCACATGCTAAGCTTCTCTTGCTCACCATGCACATGGGTCTTGTTCTGACACACATTACCCAAAATAGAAAGTCCTCTCCAGCAACATGATTGTCTCTGGAGTCACATTTGAGTCTCACTCAGCTCAGATCCTGAGATACTAGGTTCACCTTCCTTGGAAAACCAGAGCTCCTCTTCCTTAGCCTACAGGCCCTGCCAGTATCTCAGAGCTGTACAGAGCAGACAAGTTGTGATAACACTCTTCCCATTCATTTGGCAACTGGCAGCTCTTCACAGTTGCCATCAGCAATGGTTTTGCTGCCATGTCTGAGAAGAGGCTGAGGGGAGACCTTATTGCTGTCTACAGCTACCTGAAAGAAGGTTGTAGAGAGGTGGGGGTTGGTCTCTTCCCCAAGTCACAAGTGACAGGACAAGAGGAAATGGCCTCAAGTTGAACCAGATTCAGATTGGATATTAGGAAAAAAATTTACACTAAAAGGCTTACTAAGCATGGGAATGGGCTGCCCAGGGAAGTGGTTGAGGCACCATCCATTGAAGTGTTTAAAAGGCAGGTAGACATAGAGCTTAGTGACATGGTTTAGTGATGGTTTTTGACAGAGTTAGGTTGATAGTTGAGCTAGATGATCTTAAAACTCCCTTCCAACCTAGACAGTTCTATCATTCCATGTCATTCCTCTGTGGAAGCTCTTCTGGTAGGGTACAGCAGGACACATGTCTGAGCCCTGGTCTGCAGCTGCAGAGAGTGCAAAAGCTGCTGTACAGGGGTGAGCAACATGAGAATGATGCTGAGCAGGCATCTTTCATGGTATTGAAAGCTACCACCCTAGCATTGAAGTGCTTTCAGGACTCATCTTCTTTATGTCCTTCCAGATGAACATGCAGAAATGGACCCCTTTACTCTTGATTATGCCAGCAACTGCCCACCACTGATTAAGATTGAAAGAAATCCATACTGTAGTTTCAGGCACCTTGAACTTTCTGTCATCCACTGTCCTCCAAAATAAAAAGCATCTATAATTATGCAAGCAAACAAGGCCTAGGCTTTTCCAGCTTGTGTTTTATGCTTTTATGCATGAGATATACCTCAAGGTACCGGGAAAAAAATTAGCCTGAAGCATCCATTTTTCAAGATACCTGGACATTGTTTTCTGCAGGAGAAATATGAGCCTGAAGCCATCTGTTATTTCCTATGAAATATCTCCCCTGTCTGACAGGGCTGACTGCTGCACTTCTTACTTCCTTTACACATGCGGAAAAAAAAAAAGGCAGCTCATGGCCACCCGCACTTTCAGCTCTGTTTACTGATCTCCACAGCTTCCTCATGAGACTCTGCCAGAAAGGCAGTTTAGCTGACTACAGGCAGTTCTCATTAATCCCCCCTAGCTAAACAAGATGCAGAATGGAAAATTGCAAAGCAGGAAAGCCAGCAAATTGCATCAAAGCAACATTTTCGGAAACCTAAGCAAGATACTTTTTTTTTGCAGCACGCCCTCTTTGATGAGCAGTTGTTTCTAACAAACTGCTCTTTACCAGTCCACATACACATTTGTATGGCTGTAAGGCCATTTGTAACATCCCTGGAAGGGCACTTCCTCCCTCTCGTGTCCCTGCTGCTTTTTGATAAACTCTCCAGTGCCTTCAAAACATCATTAGTTAGCTGACTGAGGGCACTGACCCTTCTTCTTTCTGCCTTATTTAAATTGTTTGCATTTCAGAGGAGCTAATAAAAGACAACCAGGGCAATGCTGTAAGCAGGAGCAAAGCTCTAGTTGCTACTGCACTTCTTAAAGCCTCCTTTGGGCTGCCCTTGTATTGGAAAGCACAGCAGGGCGGGTAAGAGAACCCTTTTTCCTCTTCATTCCCCTTAGTCAACACTGCTCTGGGGGAAATTGTCATCTCAGCTGGTTGGGTGGCTGGTTCATTTACCTGTTTGCACGGCTTACAGGTGAAGAAGGAAGAAGCATGTTGTGGCTTCTGAATTGCACCAGCAGCCTGAAAGGCAGGTGGAGCAGGAAAACCCCTTGGCAGATATCCCCAACATGGCCATGCTCTGCTGAATCCCTTGGAAAGGGGGGACTCTCCCCTGTCCGGAGAGGCAACAGCAAAGTGTGAGGTCTGCAAACTAGGGTCTGGCTCCATATCATAGGAGCACAGGATAATTGCTGAGGTTGGCAGGGACCCCTGCTCAGAGCAGTGTCAGCTACAGCAGGTTCCTCTGGGTTGTGTCAAATCAGGTTTTGAATATCTCCAAAGCTAGAGACACCACAAACTCTCAGAGGAGCCTGTGCCTGTGTTGAACTCCCTTTATAGTAAAAAAGTTTATTGTCCACAGGATTTCCTGTGGTTTGGTTTGTGCCAATTGCTTCTTGTCCTGTCATGGAGTACCACTGAGGACAGTCTGGTCCTGTCTTCTTTACTCCACCATCAGGTATAAGACCTCCCTGAGCCTTCCCTTCCCTTCCATGAGCTCAGCAGTCCCAGCTCCCTCAGCATCTCCTTATTTGAGAGATGCTCCAGTCCCTTCATCTTCTTCATGGCCCTTCATGAGACATTGTTAATGAAGCTGCTGGTGACTGGCCATTCAGAACCCTCTGTATTCTGTATTCTGCCTTCTCATCAGCTCCTCTGTTGCTATATCAGCTCTGTCAGGCTGTAGGAGCCCAGCTGAAAATTGCTCATATGTTGATGTCTGTATGAAGGATCTCCCAGCCTCTGCACATGACGCTTCCCTGACAGCCTGCCAGAGTCAGATCACTTGACTTGCTTTTTGTTTTCCTTTCTCTGCCAAACTCACAGACTCAGCAGCCACAGAAATATAATCTCCGAGGCGTGAAGTCAGGTTTTTGGTAAAGACACAGAAGTCAGTGTTTGTTTCTTTATTCTTATTTTGGCAAGTGACGTTACCCACTGCTCATATCCTCTACTACCTGTCTCCACTGGCAGTGTAACGAGCAGGGAGCTGGCTCCCTGTCTGCTCAGAAACTCACTCCTGTTTTTTTAGCTTAAGGGTTGCAATCACTGAGGCATCTAAGTCAGGCTGTTCTTGTAGATAGCTTGGAAACAGGTGGGTGACCTTTCTATGCTTTATTTCAGCCGGGGTAACCATGCTTCCTTCTCCTTTGTCTTCCTTGCTTTTTTCAGGTTGCAGTTTCTGCAGAGCATCTGTCTTCTACTCGGTGTAATAAAAAAATCTGTGGTGATGTGAACAAGGGGATACCAACGATATGTTAGGAAGACAGACAGACATATAGATCATTGCATACTTACATACATACATATTTGTAAAGACTAGCAACCAAAACACAGGTTCTTTTTCTCCTGACATAGTCCTGGTAGGGGTACCCAAAGTGACTTCTTGCTGCCTTTTCTTAACATTAAATTACCAAACTTCAGGCTTTTGAATTTGTTGCCTTAGTAGAATAATGGTCATGAACCAGGGACAGCTTTAGGACCTTCTAGGCTTTCTGTAAGCCCTGTCTGCATTGGTGGCATCATCTGTAAGTGCAGCTGGGCAGGGAAAGGGGAAGGACGAAGTTGCACAGTCCAAACAAAGCCAAGTCAGACTGATCTTCTAAGAGGGTGTAATTTCACGGCATTCACGTTTCAAAGTTTTCCAGTAAAAGAGGCTTGGCAATTTGGTAAATAGTGTAATAGCCCTGCAAAACACTGATGGATTTTCGCAAGCTTAGGAGAAAGAGGGAAACCAGAATGGTTATTTCAAATAGAAAGTAAATCCCTTATTAGTCAATCTTTCTGATGGGAAAGGAAATTATTATATAGACCTGGCCAGGGACGATCACATATTCCATCAGAATAATTTCTGTGGGCAGAGACCCACAAACCTTCGGTATGAAGGGACAGACGAAAAGACCACCATGCCCGCTGGAAAGGTTACAATCTGCTGCTTTACAGCTATATGCTGCTTTGCCAACCCATCTGAAGTTAACTCATTTCTGTAATCCATGTAATATACCAAAGAGTTAGTGAGTAAACCAAACAGCAGTGGGTGTGACAGCCGTGTGGTAAGTGCTTGACTCAGATGTCTACCACAGAACTTAAGTTTCTCATATATTTCTGTCCTCCTCAATGAGGACAACAAGCAAGGCTGGAACTTCTTGGTCAAGGGCTCAGCAGGGCTGTGTCAGGATAAGTAAACACTTGTCCTGGCTGTGGCACCAGTCCCTGACTAATCTCTCCGTGCCTGAGGTTTCAGTCTTTCCAATGGCTTTGTTCTCAGGAATCACTCTCAGCAGGAGAAGAGTAATATTGTTTCTGGAATAATTCCCGTAGACTTCAATTGATCCAAGATTCGGCTAGATGTGTTGTAAGTGATACAGCAATACAAAAACATGAGGAAAAGTGGGAAGTCGGTTAAATTTGCTACAAACAACTGCCGTCTGCAGCCTGCGTGCTCTGACAGGAGACGGCAGAGTTTCTGACATGATGTATCGGACGCTTCCTTTCATTCTGCAGATCCAGGTCAATGAGTCTTGTAGCATAAAGTGACACACTTGCTTGGTTGCTTCCAGGAGCTAGATCTTAGCTGCGATACTGGAAATGCTCAAATGACTCTGCTATTATGTGGAGCCATCTAAATAATGGACTTCATGAAGAAGTCCAGAGATCTTGGAGACAGAGTGAAGCATAGCATGAAACCACTCTTGGATGTCCTGCTGCTTATAGACAGTATCCATTCAAGCATGGCAAAGCCTCTCTTCCTGGGGTAACTGTTATTCTTTAAGCTCTCTGGTGTTAACTTGGCTTTAATAATTAACTCCACTCATTGATATAGCTGTTTTGGTTTATTTATTTAAAAAACTGGGGATTTTTCAGATGCTTCTTGGAATAGTATCTCTCCGCTCAGAAAAGTATAGGGTAGTTGGCAGTTTCCAGCTAGGTGGGTTCTGAGCTTTGACTGACTTTTCAGGGACACTTTGCCACACAAGTGGCAGCAGAATTAGTGTGGTGTTTGTAGGCTCAGCAGTTCCCAATTTACGGTATGAAGTTTTGTTGTTTTCTTGTGTGTAGATGACGTAGTCAATAAAGTATGATGCAAATTCAGCTGTTAGAGTACACAAACTAAAGACTCTGAAAGGAAATGAACCTCGTTCTATTTCAGACCAAAAGGAAGGCTTTTGAGCCAAAGTTGTCTTTCCAAATGGAAGTTGTCTTAATAAAAGATGTGACCACTCTCCATAAACATCACTTGTCTGTGTTTTTGGACCATCACAGCTATAATAACTCCATGAATAAGCTTCCTTTTGTGTTGTAAACTCTGGTGACAATTTAAATTTTGAATTGAGATGCAGATCTTGGACAGAATTGAATGTTAGCTAACATACAGAATGTCTCATAATACACTAATGCCTATAAGTAACAGCAGTTACTGATTTAGCCATATGATTAGCTGCAATCTGTGAGGAACTACCTTTCAATATGTAACTAGAAAGAGGATTTAAGGCATTGTCTGTGGTAGTGGTTTTGGGTTGTTTTTTTTTCTGTTACACTCTATGGTTTTTGATTCTCCTCCCCCTTACAAATACCAGCTAAAAGAAGTCTTACTTTGAGAGTTGTTTATTTCTTTGCAATGCCTTTTAGCTCTCATCTGGGAATGATGGGGTTAAAAACCAGCAGTTGTATGAGGAGAGCTATTATGCTGACTTTGTTCTTAAGAATTCCTTGATAGTCTTAATGAGACACGAAGAAACACTAAAATAAGAAATAAAATTGTTCTGAATACGTTCCTATCTGCAGGTCCCCCTAGATTCCTCCTGCAATGTGGGAGTGCAAAGAAGACACTGAGTCTGGGCCATCAGACACCATTATGCTCCTCTGTTATGCAAGAAAATGATTGCAAGGCATGTTCATAAGGAGATCATCATTATACAATTAAAGTGAAACTAAGCTGGTGTTTGGGAGCATTTAAGCTGCCATTAGAAACTGAAGCTCAAGCTAATATCATATTTCAGCAATGTTCTGACAGAAGCCCCGAAGGAAATTCCCCTAAGTGAGTTTTGTCTGGATCTATATGCTGGGATATACAATAGAGCTGATTCCTGGCATTGTGAAGATGCAATGCCAATAACATATGCAGAAAATGAGTGTCTGTAACACAGATACTCCTGTTTGAGCCTCCAGGCCTGTTCTACCTACCCTGCAGTAGCTTCTGGCTTAAGCTGTAACAAGCATGAGAAAAGAACTTCCTGAATTCACTCCCACTTGAAGCAAAGAACATTTCTTTCCAAAAACTAATCCAATCTTGATTTGGAAATTACCAGTGATGGAAGAATCAACCACAAGCCTGGATAAAGATTTCCAGTGGTTAACTATCTCTGTGGTTATATTAAAGAATTCTTTATTTCTTGTCTGAATCTGTTCAGCTTTCACTTTCAACCACTGAAGCTCATTAAATCATTATCAGTTGTGTTAAAGAGTGCATTTTCATATTTATTTCATCCATGTAGGCATCCACAGGTGGGATTCAACTTATTCAGCTTTAGCTGTCAAGCACTCACAGTATAATCTAAATGAATTCAGTACTCAATGCCATCAGACAGCCATCCCTCATGCACACTTCTTGCTTCTGGCAGGCACATCTACTTTATGCGACACAACTGGGCACTCCTGCACCTTCCCTTTGCTCCTCTTTGACATTCTGTGTGGACCCTGTGCCTGCGTGACTCTTGCTGTGACTCTTCCATGTTTGACCATGCACAGAACAGAGGTTTTGTGCAGGAGATGTCTCTAAAAGGGCAATGGCACCTGCAGGCTCTTGTCTAGCTTCTTTGAAATCCCAGATATATTTGTCAGTGGTCTGATTCCTGTGGCCTGCCCACTCAACATTTACTGCACATCCCTTTGTCTCCGTCAGGTTTTCTCATACCTATGGAAGTCTTGCAACGACAGCCAAGCTGTTGCCCACATCCTTGCCAGGTTTTCTGCTCCAGACGGCCATTTGGTGACGTTGGGCCTGCCATTGCCTATACAATGTTCCCTTCTTTTCCTTGTATGGATGTCATATCCAATGAAATGATTAATGAAGAAAGTTAATCTGACAAATTTCAGGGCAAACGTGCTATTCTAGAGGGGGTGACTGACCTTCCTCTTGAGGAAAGAAGCTCAGTTTCTTCTAGCGGAGTCATCAACCCCACAGTTCCCCAGGGCTATCATTCTCCAGGGACATCAAGAGCTATCAAAAGAATTTCCTTCTCTTCCTGTCCCACTCTGGCCAGCCCAGCACCCAAATCACTTTCATGTTCTGCTTCTTTTCTTGAAGAAGCAGGTTGTTTTCTAGACTTGTCCTCTTCCATCTTACAATTTCTTACTGAACTAAGGGGGACAGAGAGGTGTTGTTCCTTGACTCCATTAACAGAAATTGTGCTGTTTTAATATTACTCCTGCAGATTCACAGCAATTCCACTGAATCGGGTCACTGAGCCGGGGAATATAGATCTGAATTACTCTAGAACTAATGTGTCCAGCTCAGAGTTGCTCATTTTCGCTTTTTCAAAAATGAAACTCAAAAGGTGAAAACAATGAATGAAACAGCAATACCACAATCAAAAGAAATAACTCAGTGATGAGAACTTGAAGGTTTCTACCACCTGCATTCTTAGACTGATGTGAAGCTTTCATAGTTTTAGTCTCAGAGACACAGCAGACACTGGAGCAAAAAAAAAAAAAAATTCTTTATGCATGAAAGAATCTCCTGCCCAGGAATGTCAAAAAAGATTAGCTGAGGTCTGAGTCCTTGTGAGTAAACAGAGTGGGGTCTAAGAAACACTGGTGCGGTAACATCATGCTTCACCCAGTGGCTAAAGGCAAGGATTTCCGCCGTTGTGGCAACCTGGCCCTTGAGACCCCACTGCAATCGTGCTGCTGTTTACAGAGAAAATCACCCTGAGTCAGTGAGTGTGCCTGTGTTTATGTGTGTGTGATCACAGGCACAGCTCATGATGGATATCACATTAGCAGAGTACTTTCACCACTGCTCATAGAAGCACAGATGTGCCAAAAGCTGTGATCCAGAGGGAACACGTCAAAGGCTGAGTGAGAACAGTTAATCCTTCACGTCTATCCCGTCTTTTCCACTGTAATTGCCTGCAGGAATGCTGCCTATCACCAGCTGTGGCAGTGTTTGTAGGCGAAAACTGAGCCGGGGGATCTCAGATCACCACGACTGCCTCCATGAAAGCTGCAGTGTGATGGTAACATCCTGCAGTTGATGCCAGCCCAGCCTGGATTTGCACTGCAGTCAGATGCCATATTCAGATGGCTTAATTCATGGCAGATCTCCACCCTATTCCTCAAACAAGTGTCAGAGTCCCTGCCCTGATGCCCATAGTGTAGCATCCTTCTGGCTGGCATCATGGTTTGGTGGCAGTTTCCTACAGTGTTAAAAGAGATCACCCGGACTATTTTGAGATTTAAGATCATAAAGTCCATTGGAACTGGGATTTAGGAAGAAAAACCTGAATATGGCCTTTAGACCTAAGCCTCTTCTATGTGATCTTCATGGCTTGACATAGAGGCAATACACTGAGCAGTGTTTCCCTTTCCATCCACAGAAATCCAAGTTTTGGGTCTGTCTCCTCCCCACAAGAGTATTTAGGCTTTGTATTTCTCCAGAACAGCTCCACAGCTTATAAATATCTGCACATGATGGAGGTGGAAGGAGGCTTTTAAGGATTTTTTAATAGTTTAGGCAGACAACTCCCATTCACTTCATGTAATTCTCCAGGAAGCATAGCAAAATCCCGGTCAGGGTTTTTAGGAGAAATTTCTTTCTGCGCCAGAAGACCTTTACAAAGCTACTGCCAGTGCTACTGTGGAAATAATAACACTGTAAGGTTTCAAAATCATGTTTATAAGCAGGAGCCGCTATGGTTCAGAAAACTCCAGTGATTCACCAGCACTGTTGTTATGGTTAATTTTCCTGGAAAAGTACATTATTGCAACAAATCCTCTTTTTTGTCATCACAGTGTTTATTTCATTATCTGTTTGTTTTTATTGCTGGATCTTAGTTTGGCACAGAGATCCTTCTATCTAAAAAAGGTTTTCAAAACCATCAGCAATTTGAAACATATACAAATTGCCAGGGGATTTTATTTTTGGCTTTTTGAGTAACACTACATTGTGTTTTTGTACCTTTTAGCAGCAATGAGCAATCCTCCCTCTCAAATAGCAGCATATTTAAGTGACGTTTCAACTTTTGTGGCTGCAATCCACTCTTTTATAATGTGGGAAATGCCCTGCCTCTGAACTGTGTGAGTGATACGTCACATTCTCCACAAGTCTGATTTTTAGCAGAAAGGAGTAAACACCTCTGAGGTCCTGAGGACGAGTTTTTAAAACGGTATCAGGTGGTACTTGCAAGGGCTGTGCTAATGATATGTGAGGAGTTACTAGAGAGAAAACACCAAGTTGGGAATAAGTTGCTGAGGACAGGGCAAAAGGAGCTACTTGAAGTAATAGTTCAAAATGGAGCAAAGGAAAATTACAACTTAATTGCCCAGAAGCTGCTGGACTGCCAACTAAGCCTCCTGGGGGAGACAGTGGGAGTCCCGGAGGATGACATTGGCCTGGAAAAAGCACTGGAAAATGTGCTGCTTGCCAGCCCTCCTGCTACATGATAGAGATGAGATAGGTGTCCTAAAATGTCTCAAAAGACATCTGTGAAACAACTCCTGAGGCAGATAGTGAGTAGGAGGCTGTGGTCAGTCCCTCCTGCCTCTCTTGTTGCTCCAGCTCCCACCCTTCTACCTTTTTCCCTTTCTTCTTCCTGCTGCTCGCTTCCCCACTCCCTTCGATCCTCCCCTAGAAGGACCCTCTTTAAGTAGCTCTCTGTGTTTGTTTTAACTCTTTCCAATAAGTTTGATAGCATGATGGCAGCCTGAGTCATCACTGTACACAGGAGGTAGGGAAATCACTCATATTGTCATCACTATCACTCATCATCGTCATTCTATACTGGCTGTTGCAGCCCTTCATCACCAGGAGCTTGTAAGACAACCACAACTGAGCTTAAGGTTTTCCTGAGAGAAAATGGGGGTAGATTTTTGGAGGAGGGCCCTGCCACCATGGGATGGACAAAACACATGGATGTAATGTGCTTACAACCTCCTCGCTGCGCACACCTGGATCTGTCCTGGTGGACAATGTAGTCCAGAGTTTTCAGTTTTGTGATGGATGTTTTCAGATATCCATCGGAAGGTTGGTCTCATGTGACATGGACACCTGGGGAGCTTGGAATGAGGAAAGGTGCAGGGAAAATATGCTCCTTTTCCATAAAGAACAAGGAAGGCTCAGAGAGGAGCATTTTAAGAGTGACGTCAAAGGTTTCTCCCCCAAAGGCAATCTCTCTGGGCCAGATTCCTCTGAATAAGGACATCTCCATCTAGTCACCCTAGGCCTCCTGACACCAGCAGGCATAATAAACACAACTAAAGCTGGTGTTTCTCATCTGTTGGCAGGCATGTCAAATGTGCCATATATTCCTTTGCATTGAGTCAACAGGAATCCAAGGGTGATTAGCTCAGATGTAAATAATTGTGTTGTAGCCGTACAATGACAGGTGACATGGATCCTGCCTCCATGCCTTGGCGTGCTGTGCCATCACTCTTCACCAGGGCTTCAGGAAGCGAAGCTTGACACTGTTGTAGCTTCAATAGTTTTCCCTTTGTCTTCCATTCCATTTTTGATTCATGTCTGGACTTTGGGACTTCTTCCATGCCACTCCCTACAGGCAGAGCGTTCCTCCAGTTAGGGTTTGACAAACATCCTGATTTTCAAAGCAGCTCAGAGCACACCTGCTCTGCAAAATACTGAAGCTGCAGTGGCCCCACCCTGAGCAGGGTTTGCTCAGTCCTGTGGTGCACTGCTGGCATTGCCAAGGGAGGACCTCCTATTGCTCGTATTTCACCTGGTCTTCATTGCAAGGACGTGCTGGATCCCAGAGACAAAATAATACATTCCATAATAAAACTTGGAAGGCCAAGTCATTCTGAGGTACAGCATGGGGAAAATAGGGGAAAAATTGAAAGGAGACACAAGAACTGTTTCATGACTGTCATTAGGTGAATGAATTCTGCCAAAATGGGGGAATAAATTTCTCTCTGTGGCTACTGAAGGTAGGATGAGAAGCAATGTGCTAAAATTACAGTAAAGATTCACTGTTAGGGAAAGATTTCTGAAGGAAAAGATAGTGGGGACATGGAGCACATTGGTTATATGGCAGACCCTGTGTTACAGTTGTTTTTAAGACCAAGCCTGAGAAACATGTCACATTACAGTCACAACTAAGGACCAGGGCGATGGGTTACACGGCTGTCCATGACATGTTTCCCATGAGCAGGTAAGTACCCAAATGTGACTATTCACAAGGCAGGAGTCCCAGCTCATCCTGGGGCAGGACAGGGGCAGAGGGGGATGGAGCTCTGTAGCCCTGAGGAAGATTGTTGGATCATAACCGTGTTTGATTTTTAATGAAGTTGCTTAATTCCGCAGAGGTCACAGAGGAAACTCACACTGAGTTTAACAATGGGTGAAGTTCACAGTGTTGGTGAGAGTCAAAAAAATTCAGATGTATTTGTTGCTCCTACTTGTTGCTATAAGAGATACTTGAAAATACAGATCTGTTAGGTCGTTTTCTCATTTGGAGAACAGAGTTTTCTAAGTATTCTTGTTGTAGTTATTAGTCGCATTCCATTCCTATATGCCAAGGAGCTGCCATTTGCACAGGATTGGAGGTAGACTGGAGAAATATCTGTTTTGACCTGGGAAATCCAAGTTTAAGGTAAGCACAGGAGGTGAGACACTACCAGAGCTGCAGTAAGAGGTAGAGTACTATGGCAGAATGTCCCTGGGGACAGAGTTGGAAAATAAGGTGAGTGCTTTCTCACAACTTGTTTCCCACTCCCAGTCCAGAAACCACTACAAGCAGCAGCTCTTCTCATCTCTTTCCTGTTTCCTCAGTCCCAGGCAAATTCCTAGGTAGGTTCAAATGCTCTCTCAGGCCCTGATATCTCTCCTGACCAAAGCTGAGCCTCAAAAGCAAATAATATTTCCATCTTCTCCGGTGGCTTCTGCAGCCTACCCCAAACAATATATTGCTGCAGCTGAAGTGGTAGCAGTACCAAAACCAGGTG
Organism: Pedionomus torquatus; assembly: GCA_013398155.1. Classification (NCBI taxonomy): domain Eukaryota; kingdom Metazoa; phylum Chordata; class Aves; order Charadriiformes; family Pedionomidae; genus Pedionomus; species Pedionomus torquatus. The sequence continues at coordinate 253,761 of VZRU01014258.1, forward strand.
GAACAACATTGTCTCAGATTTAACTCCACAGACTTCAGTTACAGATAAATGGATAGTCTTAGATTAGCCCACACAGCACTCTCATCCGGTGTCATAGATATCCTCCGTGCCCCTGTGATATCCAATGAAGATTTAATGAGCACATTTTCTGTGACTATAGGAACTTGATGACATAAAGAAGAGAAATCTTTTCCATCCCTTCTTTTCTCTGGGACCTCCAAGACTTTTTGAATGTTTACCCCACAGGACAGGCACATAAGAGACATCCCACTGTCCAGAACCATGACACCACACTTCTGAATCCCTCCCATTACCAAAATCAGGAGACTGTTTAGAACACACCCTGATTCCCTTCTGGCATATTCTCAGCTTCTTTCCATGGAAACACCTTTGCTGAGTCACATCCTTGCTCTGAGCTGGGATTTGGACAGGGGACACACCTGGGAACATGGGCTCAGGAACATGCAAGGTTACTGACCCAGCAAGTATGCTTTAGCAGGGTCTACACTTGCCTTGGCACCCTGTGACTTGGTCAGATGGTTATTATACTAATTTTACTCCTTAGGCAGGTACTCAGCTGCTCAGCTTCATCCTGCTGTAAGATCCAGTCTGACCTGTCCATTTCTACAAGTTAAGTTGTAAGATCCTGGCACTCTTCCAGCGAGGTGTCCCCTCTGGAGGCAAAGCTGTGGTGTTTATGTGAGGAATGATGTGTGATGTCCCTCACATGATGCCAATGCTTGACTGGACGGGGAGTAAGTTTGCCATATGCCATAGCTGTCTCTATGATGCCGTGGTGGCTTATGTGCCCCATCCCGCACAGTCTGCACCAAGCCATGCTGCTGCCTCCTGTGGCTCAGAAGGCGACCTGGAAATACTGTGAGCGTTGTTCTGCCACAGTAACTATGCTGTCAAGAGGAAGCCATCACCATGATGGAAACAAAAGCCTTGGGACTGACTGGAACAAAGGTGAGGGAGGCATGTCCTGGGCTGGACTGGTGCTTTGCCTGATGTGTTAGGGCATACACATCCTTGGGTGGGTCCAGTTAAGCTCATCCACATAAAACAATTCCCACAACCTCTAAGTTAGGGATGCACTCCTTCACCATTACATCTTCCTGGGTATCATCTCCTAGATGGAGGTCTGAAGCTACATAACTAGAAATGGGACTTGTTTCTGCCATGTGCAGAGTCAAACCCAGCTTAGCCCAAACTCATGGACCTGGACAGATTCAAGCGCTACTGTAAGGATGCACCCTCCCATCAGCCCTGCGGAGACTGGCAGCAGAATGCCCTCAGAGAAGGGGGTGTGAAGCAGCCTCAGGAGAGGTGGAAGGAGAGGAGAGGACTAGCTAGGGAGTTGGCCAAGCCAGGCAAGTCAGTTGAGGTGGTGAATCAATGCATCATTCCCTGAGCAACCACAAGACAACTCCCCAAGTGGTTACCCTTCCCAGGCATGTGTCTGCACAATGTATGTGGATTGCTGTTGGGGGTAAATTCCCTCTCAGGACCCAGCAGATGACTCAGAGATGACTCAGGTCTTTGTAGTCCTTCTTGCTTGAGTGGTACTTGGTAGGCAAAGGAAAATACGGGGCCTGTTTGTATTTCTTCTATGTGACTCCTAGTCTTGCTATAAACTGCATAAAACTGCACAGGGGCATTTTTCTGGACAGACTGGCCTGCTGGGTGCACACATTAAGCTGTAAATCCAGTCTTTCATAGGAGAAAACAGCTTCATTTATAACTGTCCCATTAAGCAAGTACATGCTTCATTATTTGTGGGGAGACCATTCTCCTGCCCACATGTTGAGATATCTTGAAAGAAGTATGTAGCTCTTTGAGGGCCTATTATTAATTTGAATTTATTGAGTGCTGACAGATGTGCTTGGTGCTTTACGGTCATATAAGGGAACCCTTGTGGCTGCACTGTTTCGAAAGAAAACTCCAGTGAAAAGGTGGGAGCCCTTTTTGGTTTAAGGAGCTGAAAGACATTACTTTGGTTTTTGAAATGTTGATCTCAGTGGCACTCCACAGCAGAGCACTGATAAAGATGGACAGGAATAAACAGGGACTCTCTCTTCTGCAATCAGCTAGGTAACATTTGCTACACTGGGTTATATCTGAGAGATATAAAGATGCTGGTTACATAGAAATGAAATTTGTTTTGGTTTCATCTGTGTAACCGTGAGACTTTAGCTCCTCATTCTGAAGCCAGTTTGTGGGCTGCAGGTTTTCTTTGGTCTTCCGTGTTGTGTTCTCCCATCATCCTGTCCTGCCAAAGGGAATGGCATCTCCTGTAAGTCTGTAGTTACTAAAGAAGGTGTAGTAATAAAAAATAAAAAATAATTCCCAAACTATTTTATTTTTAATGATACGTCTAACTGTCAGCAATGATAAGTCACAGGTCAGCTAATAGAAGGACACTTGATTATAATATTCTGGGTCTGGTTTTGACACTACAGAACATGGAGAAGAGGCATGAGTAAACAACACAGGCTCACACAACATGGCAGTAGTTTTCTTTTTTAAAACAAACTGACTATGTGATTAGATAAGATTAGATAAGATTAGATAAGATTTCTCTTCTGAAAAAAAAATTCATGAGACTTTTTGGTAGCTTCACAGAGTGGAATATCATGACAACAGCTTTGAGATACTGACAATACTTAAGCTGTTGTAATGGCAAACAGGTATGCTCCCTTCTCACTGCCGATGGCAGAAGAGGTGAGATCCAAAAGCACCCCCACACATACGGTCTTTAAAACTAGTGAGTCAGTGATGTGTGGGACAGAGTCTGGAAAACCATACTGCTAGCCTTTTCCAGGTCCTTAAGCGTGTGATGGTGAGGGTGATAATGATTAAAAGAAGAATCTGTTGTTTGGGGAGGTGACATGGCTGAACACTGTTATATTTTTCTTTCTCCTCCCACAGGTTAGATTACACTATAGAGAAAGAATTTACCCAAAGGCAGATAATGCTTAAACCATTTAGAAATAATTAATAGACATTAGAGTCATTGCATACTAGAGAAAACTGTGTCCTGAAAGGCTACACAATAACTTTCCTTGTTAGAGGAAAGGATGTTTGTTTAAGCTTAGCTGGTGCTTCCATCTACCTAATTACCCAGAAATGAAGTAGTTGTGCTCTAAAAGAAGTTAGAAATACACACTGATGAGTGCTGGGCAACACAAGCCACATAGTTTTCACCATACTTTGTGTAGATACATTGGCAAATTAGTATTGCAGGTGAGGGCAACGGGTCTATTTACTTCTTTGGATGTCTTTCTTCTGTGTTTTCTAAATGGTCAAAATAGCTTTGCATTCCATCTGCAGAATTGATTCCTTCCTTTTGTAACACCATGCATTAAAGTAGCCCCTTAGGGACAGCTGATGTCTCTGCTTGGGAGACATGAGCCAGCAGTGCGCGCTGGCAGCCCAGAAGGCCAACTGTATCCTGGGCTGCATCAAAAGAAGTGTGGCCAGCAGGTTGTAGGAGGTGATTCTGCCCCTCTACTCTGAGCTCATGAGACCCCACCTGGAGTACTGTGTCCAGCACTGGAGTCCTTAACATAGAAAGGACATAGAACTGTTGGAATGGGTCCAGCAGAGGGTCACAAAGATAATTAGAGGGATGGAGCACCTCTCCTATGAGGACAGGTTGAGAGAGCTGGGGCTGTTCAGCCTGGAGAAGAGAAGGTCCCGGGGAGACCTTATTGCAACCTTCTAGTATCTGAAGGGAGCCTACAGGAGAGCAGGAGAGGGACTCTTTGTTAGGAAGTGTAGTGATAGGACAAGAGGTAATGGTTTTAAACTGGAAAAGGGGAGATTTAGATTGGATATTAGGAAGAAATTCTTTCCTGTGAGGGTGGTGAGTCACTGGAACAGGGTGCCCAGAGAAGTTGTATGCCCCATCCCTGGAAGTGCTCAAGGCCAGGCTGGATGGGGCTTTGAGTAACCTGCTCTAGTGGGAGGTATCCCTGCCCATGGCAGGGGGGTTGGAACTCAATGATCTTTAAGGTCCCTTCCAGCTCCAAACATTCTATGATTCTTTGATCTGTGAGGACCATCCACCTGGCCATTGTCAGCAACAGGACCTCCCTTGTCCTCATGAGTGATCAATATTCCTCTTTGGGACCATGGAAGCAACAAGAAAGAGTGGATGCTCTCCAGACATCACATGCCTAGGGCAGCCCCACAAAATACAAAAAGTCCCATCTTCTCACCTGTGTCTTATGTTTGTTTTGACTGACCATTCTCCCAGGGCATGGGAAGTGCTTCTGCTCAGTTGCTGGCAACCCTCACACCCTAGGGACAGCACAGCTGGCGGAAAGAGAAGCTAAACCAGCCCCAGCTCCTTCACTTGTTAAACAGCACCGCGGGGGAGGAAGGGGATAAATCCGCTCCCAAGGTTTTGCAGTGAAAGTTGGGAAACATCCCTTTTCCCCTGGGAGTGCTTACAGCTGCAGGCATAACACCCGACCGTATCTCGCATTGGTAGCACAGCCCAGCCAGACATCTTCTCTGTGGTGTTGCTTCCCACCGTGTGCTCCTCACAGCTCTGGCACACAAGTCTAGGTTTGGCTTGGAGTAGGAATGAGCTGGGATGTAAACAGGGGCTTAGCCATTCAGGGGCTGGAAGCCAGCTTTCTGGATTTGCTCCTGCTGTTTGCCAGATACTCTCTATTCACGGTAAGATAATGATGAAAAACATTTCTGTGATTTTGTGGCTGTCTAGTTCCTAGCAAACCATTAACATGAGGGAGGGGAGGAAAACCCAACCCCAAACCCCAAAAGCCTGGACAGCTTACAAACCTACTCTATTGCTTAAATAGAGGCTTGGTCTAATACTTCTAATTGGCTGGAGCAGCTCTTACCATTTCCCAGACGGTTACTTAAGTGCATGAAACCACTCTAACTGCTATGCCTGTTATGGTGCTGTTTTCCTTTCTTCCTGGCTGACATCGAGCAATGAAACTACCCAGGTTTGACATTACAAACCAGTACACTGAAGCCAGAGCATGAATGTAAAAGGCAATAAATACCCTGCTAATCTCTCCAGCAACACAGAAGCAATAGCAGCAACTCTTTGCTCCAGAAAACTCAATATGGTGCTTATTAAGGTTTTTTTTTTTTTAATTCTTTGAGTTCACATCATTCTATTTTTTGAATACACACATACATTTGTGTGCAAATGGTTTGTACTGCTATCGTAGGACCCTAGATTTTTCCTTGGACCCTAGGACTGAGATTGCCCGTGACTCTAGCACATGACTTAACATCACTCAGTGACTAAAGTCCACATCTGTGAAATGAAGTTGACACACTTTATTGAGTACTGGCTCAATATAGGCTATTAGGTTCTAGAGTGTTAAAGGACTTTTACTTTTCTATGGTCTCCAACACAGTGACTTCCAAGCTTGCTTCAGATCTCTGAGGGAAAATGTAATACAGAGAATAAACCACAGAGTTCCCGTAAATTAAAAGTTGTGTTCTCCCAACAGAAAATCAGGCATTTTAACAGTCAGTTATTAGGAAGGTAGCAAACGTTGTCTCCATTCACTTAAAAATTACTATTATTATGATTCATGCATTTTAATATTTTATATTCAGCCTGTCATCAGCCTCATCAAGTACTTCTATCAAGCTTGGTAAAATTTCATCTGTTCATTAGAAGGCAAATCTGGGATGCAGAGGCAGTATTTTCACCCTCACACCACTCCAGCAACTTCTCAGTTGACCAGGGAAAGGTTTCAAGCCAGGTTTCACCTGGCTGGCTGGGTACCAGCAGGACTGGTGTTGCAGACCACCCTGTGAGAAGAGAGCACAAAGAATGAAAATTTGCACAATAGCTGCAACCTGGATCACTTCAGTGCCAAAGTACTTTCTCCACAGACCCAGCTTTGTGATTTCCAGACACAAAGCAGCATTGACAAGTATGATTTAGCCACATGCATCACCTCATGCAGAGCAAGGCCCATACCCTTCCCTTCCCTTCCCTTCCCTTCCCTTCCCTTCCCTTCCCTTCCCTTTCCTTCCCTGGCTGCCATGCTTCCCTTTATTGCAATGGTTTCTTGTTTTTCACCTTTCCCCACTGGTTTTTCTTATTTATTTACAACATTTATTTACATAAACCTTAATTTAGATGAGAAACAAGAAATGATTGCCAATCAAATAGTTTATACCAGGATGTTATATACAGTATTTTAGCATTCTGAAGGACAGACCAGAAATGTGTTTCTCATGCTCCTATAGTAAATAAGATCTGTTTACAAGCAACTGCTTTTATTGGTATTTTGTAATAAAGACAATTGGTATCAGAGCATCAAGCTGTCTATTTTCCTTTCAGAGAGGCACTTCGATCACAGAACCAGAAATGCTCCCTTTCCCACCAGCCCTCTATGATGATGTCTCTGAATAGGTTCTCCCCACCCTAGAGTCATCCAGCTAACCACCGAAGGAGTCCTTCAGCATCCTACTTTCTGAGGAAGTTTTTAGGAGTGTAGCTATGCTCAGGTGGCTTTTTCACAGTGAAGGTTTCCCTCCCTGATGCTGAGTTCTGAGTCCTGCTCCCTGTGCCCCTCTGAGCTCTCTGGCATCCTCCTTCCCCATCCTGCTGCAGCCCGGGGCAGGAGCCTAGACTAAACACTTGCCTGGCCAAGGAAACAGCTGGGATGTCCGTCATCTGGTGCTTGCCCAGAGCAGTCACACTTGTGTATGAACCCAGCACTGGCTTGTGTTGCCTGCCCCTCCACCCCCTCCTACACCAACATCTTCATTCTCTCCTCCAGAGCTTTCGGAAATGGAAAACAAAGACTCAGGCTGTCTTGGATCCAGGCATGGGAGCACGGCAGGATGACGTCTGTAAACATCCAGAAAATAATGGCATCATTTAACTTTCAGCAGAAGGCTTATTTATCTCTGAAAAGATTACACCAAGTGTTTCCATGCAGAGCAGAGCAATGGAGTATATGTAAAACCATGACAGGAAACATTTTATACACGAAAGGGGATTGTAAATTTCTGGCGCAAAGTTATGGATTACATTCATGAGACAGTAAGTCAGACGGTTCTGCTTTATATCCACTAGAGATTTGCCCTTTAAAGTCGTTTGGAGTAGCAATGCTTAAATGGACCGGTAAAAGAAAGTGAGGGAGAACAGCACGCTCCATCTCTGCAAGAGCGAGTCGGTGTCAGGAGGCATAACAGGGGAGCCCACCCTGCCAGAGAGACCGCCTTGCCATACTGGAAGCTGCACCCACAGCTGAGGACAGTGCTTTAGGAGCAAGGAACGACAGCTGCATGTAGCCTGGCTGCACGGCGTGAGCTGCTGTGGGCTCTGCAGCTAATTCTGTGTAGCAAAATAAAGCGCAGGGTCAAAAGAAAGCCTAGATCCACTGAGCCCAAGGCTGCAGCTGGCACTCTGGTGCGTGCAGGCATGCCAGGCATACAGAAGGTCAGCAGCTCTGGACTGGAGATTGGTCTGGACCGTGCTTCACTGGCAGAGCAGATGCATCCTTGCCCCAGGTAACAGTGAAGGTTTCCAGACAGAAGGAGATGGGTAATGCTTGTAAATAACCTTCAGGATACAGATTTTGATTCTCTGCAGTCATTTGCAATGACTATTAGCAATAGGACAGGGCCCCTGGAAGCCCAGTCACTCAGAGATTGTGCCAAGCTGGTGAGGAACAGAACTGGTCCCCAGCCTCCTGCTCTGACACAAAGGAATTGAACTTATGGCAGGGACTACTCTGTTTCTCAAACAGAAATGTGGGGCCTTGGCAGTAACATGCACTATCTACAATACCTTCATAAGTGAGCAGGATGATGGGGTCAAGTATACTCTGATGAAGTTTGCTGATGATGCGAAACTGAGTGGGGAAGCATACACTTCAGAAGGGAGACCCACCCTGTAGGAAGACCTGGATAAGCTGGAAGAATGGGCTAACAAGACCTTTCTGAAGTTCAGCAAGTACAAATATAAGGTCTTGCACCCAGAAAAACATAATCCAGGAGTGTAGCAACTACATAACTGACAAGCAGCTCTGTGGAAAGGGACCTGGGTGTCCTGGTGGATAGTAAACTCAATATGAGTGAACAGTGCGCTGCTGCAGCAAAGAAAGCCAACAGGGTGCTGGGCTGCATCAACAAGGGAATTACTAGCAGAGACAAAGAAGTCATTATCCCACTCTATTCAGTTCTTCTCGGGCCACACCTGGAATACTCTGTTCAGTTTCGGTCTCTGCAATACAAAAAAGTTGAGGACAGGCTGGAGAGGGTCCAGAGAAGGGCCTCAGAGTTGATCAAAGGACTGGGAAGCCAACTGTATGAGGAAAGGCTGAGAGAACTGGTTTGTTCAGCTTTGAGAACAGAAAGCTTGGGCAAAGCCTTTTCACCACATTCCAGTATCTAAAGAGTGGTTTACAAAGAAGATGAAGACTCCTTTTTAACAAGGAGTCACATGGAATAGACTAGGGGTAATGCATGAAGAAGGATGGAGCCGGACTGGGAGCGGTTCCCAGTGACTGGAGGTGGGGCAATGGGCACAAGCTGGAACACAGATTCCATTAAAATACGAGAAAAACACTTCTTTATGGTGAGGGTGACAGAGCCCTGGAACAGGCTGACCAGGGAGGTTGTGGAGTCTCCTTCTCTGGAGGTTTTCAGGACCCACCTGGATGCAGTCCTGAATAATGTGCTCTAGGCAATCCTGCTTTAGCAGGGGAGTTGGGCTAGGTGATCTCTAGAGGCCCCTTCCAACTCTAACAATTCCATGATTCTGTGACACTCCTGGGGACATTCCAAGTGGACACAAGAGGAACATTTTTCACAAAGAAAACAATCAGCCACAGGAATAACCACCTCTGGGAAGCCGTGGATTCCCCAACATTGGGCACTTTTAAAATTTCATCTGGACAGAGTGCTGAGCCATCTTATCTAGACTGTGCTTTTGCCACGAAAGGTTTGACTAGATAATCCTTGAAGTGCCTTCCAACTTGGTATTCTTTGATGTAGAAGGAACACCAACCCAACTCTACTATTCAAAATTAAGCAAACAACAGATTTCCCAGGTGATAATGCAAATGCCCCAAACACAGGAATGGACCAAGAGAAGTTTTTGCATGCATTTTGCATGCAGTACCAGCAAAGACCCTGGCATTGGGGCTGCTGTATATTTATGGGAGATTCCTGAGCCCAAAGCACCCAATCCCTCTGTTTAGGATGGGCGGAGGAGGGAAACCTAAACAAAAACCCAGTGATTTGAGAGTGATTTGAGAAACACCATTACAGTTTCTAGATGCAGTGTTGAACAGATAAGCTTTAGGTGTTTCTGCTGAGCTGTCTGGGCATTGAGGGCTCTGTGGGAGGAGTGTAGATGTGCTTCAGCTGAGACACTCCGGAGTCAGGGCAGGCGGATACCCCACGCTTCACTTGTTGGGTGGGTAGAAGAGGCAGTGAAAGAAGCAGAAGAAGAGGGGACTCTGTGGATGCTAGCACAGCATGAAAAGAAAACATGTTCTTTGGTATCCTTTCCAGGATGTGTTCAGTGCTTTTGTTTAAAAAGAACAAGGAGCCTGTGTATAATGAAATTTCATAGTCATTATAGGGACTCACAACCCTACATTAACTTAGAGCTGAAAGTACACACAAGCAGGTAAATAAAGTAAATGAGACATTTCCTGAAGAGGTTGTCGTCCAAACGTGCATGATAGTGCGGGGGTGGGAAGAGAAGAGAAGGCCAAGGGAGTCTTTGTGTCCACCCAGCCAATGGATACGGTATAGTCAGGGTAGAAGAGAGTGCACAGCTACAGTCCCTGCTGCCTCTTCAGGAAAAACTCCATGGTTGAAGCAATATCTGGCCTCTGAACTCTTCTGCAGCAAATGATGAGTCTGGAGTCACAACGTCATGTACCCCTCTGTCCAGGGCAGTTTTATTATCTATGTACTGGGGGGAAAAAATGTGTGTAGCTAAACACTTTAATTGATGAACTTCTATGAAGTGGAAATGATACATGTACAGAACTCCCTGGTTCTAACTACCTATCAGTGCTGTACCCGAGCAATACAAGGGACTCAAGGCTTCCGGGGCCCCTTCAATTTAGTGATGGTTTATCAGCCCTGAATTGCAGTGTGAGAATTGAAGGACCAGGAGGGAAAGTGAATATTTTAAAAAGCCATTTAAAGCAAAGCAGAGTCCTTATCTCACCCATTGTATTCGCTGGGTTAGTTCCCCACACCCTTGGTGTAATACTGCTGTCTCTTCACGCATGCCTTTTTCAGTACTGGGCAAAAGCAAGCCTCTTCCCCCTCCCTTCTGCTGTAGTTAAGCTCTGTGGGGATTAGGGACCGGCTCTTGCTTATGCAGGTGCGAGCCAGTGCAGTCACAGGGAAGTGACTTTGGTCTTGGCACTGCTGCGATTTGCTCCGTTGTGCAAATGGGATCCCAGTGCGCAGCAGGCTTCCCACTCCTTATTCAGTTAGTGGTTTGTCCTGGGCTGACCTGGATGTAGCAAGTGAGAAAAATATACCGGACGAAGCCTCGCTTAATCCTGGGTTCTCTTTTAACTACTAACCAAGCCGCCTCTGTACCAGCGTGTCACATTGAGAGGATGTGGACAAATATATCTGTGCTGAGGAGTGGCAGAGGCTGTAGTCCGCATTTAGAAATGCTGAGCAGCATGTTTTTCTAAGCTGGCTAATTAGTATGGGCTTGAAACTAAGGGCTGCGTTTAACTGACAAGGCAATATGCCCTTCACCCATCCCTTGAGATGTCAGGAGAATTATTCCTTTTGAAAAGCGTGTCCATTAACTCATTCCTCTCTATCCGCTTTGATCTTTTCAATATAATCCTTTCCCTCTACACCTCTTTTCTCCCGGAGGAGGAGACCATGAAAGCAAATTATACTGATTTGCAACTGACTCTTCCTCCCTTGCCCACTGAGTTGCATGGCTGAGTCTTCCATAGGACTCAGTAGATAGGACAGCTCTGCCACCCTGGTCTTACACGAGGAGCTGGGGAAAAGGGGATATTATCATCTTAAAGCATCAGCACCGGTGCAACCACCAAAAGGAGCTGTTAGAGAAACTGAACTTCTGCAGATGCCTCTGTCCTTCTGCAGGGCAGTGGGCAGGTGAGGAAGTGGCAATGATTCAGCAAGTCGCAGTTTTCCTCCCAGATTGCTCCCCTGGGCTCTGGATTAAGCTAAAAATTGATGACCTGGCTTTTAAATGAGAAGGAGGATAAAGTTTTCTGACAAATCTCCTTTGGATCCAAGTACCGTGCAACCCTGGTGCATATACACTCAGATGCTTGTGATGTTTGCCCACACAAAGGTGCTTGTTAATACTTGACAACAGCAATTCAGAGTCTAAAGGTAAATAGTATTTTGTGGGAAAGACAGAAAGGGAATATATCAATACATATAAACTGATATTTAGGGTCAAATCTAATCTTTCCCTCAATTTGAAGGCTTCTGTAGGGCAGGAAATGTCTGTGTATGTCCAAAATACTCAGAAGTTAATTGCCAGATTGGCAAATACTATGTTTCTCAGTCTTGTTAGCAGTGGCAAATCCGGCCTCGCATAGGAGCCAGAGGGATTTCAGTGTGTAGGTTGCCCTTGAGATATGAGAGGCATCATTTTGCAAGATAAATGTTTATCTTTTGCATCTCCAGAAATACGCTTGTAAAGACTCTCTTTGCTCCCACAAGGAGCAAAGTTTGGCACTCGAAGAGACTTGCTAGCTTTGCATTTCCAAATAGGGATGCCGCTATTTTGGCTTCCACATTCAGGGAATGGGCTAACAGTAGCTGTATCCCAGGAGTGCCAAGCACTTCTCCACATTATTTACGATTACTGCAAGCTGCAGATCTTTAGGACTTCACAAGGTCAAGTCACCAGGACTTAAATCACTGCAGCATAGAATCGCAGTCCTATTTTGAGCCATCAACATTTAAAAATTTTTCTCCAAGCCAGCAATTGCCTGCAGTATCATACCGAATTGGAAAAAAAAAAAGAAAAACAAAAAAGCAGAATAAGGGTGAGAGAATAAGAGAGGTTTGGCTGTGACTACCACCATTAAACATTGTGCACCAAAAGGGGATGACTTCAGGGATAAATGACCCTTGTGACTGACTTCCCGAAATCACAGGATGTCAATTTGTGTTTTGAAGGCACCTACTATGTATTGCAAAGGACTGATGTGAAAAAGTGCCTGCTGTCCCTGGACTAAATAAGTGTCGCCTTGTTTTCAACTTAGAAAAGACAGAAAGAGGGAAAGGAAGGGAGGGAGAGAGAAAGCATGTCACAGATGAAAGCACATTCTCAAAGGTCACGCCAGAGTGTCCTTACCTCAGCAAATGCTGTCTTAACTTCATAACCCAATAATCCTGCTATCTGATACCTCCTGAGAAATAAAGTGTTCCTTAAAACTGTTGCCTATTTCACAGCACTTCCCTGTGACACTGTAATAAAGTAGGTTGCAGCAAGTATCCTGCATGCCATGCCTCCAAATGTACCAGTTAATTACTGAGCCCTTTAAACCTGCTAACAAGACAAGCCTTGTTCTTGCAAACTATTGCTTTTTGCCAAAAAAAAAAAAAAGGAAAAAAAAAAAAAAGTCTGTTGGGCAAATAAATCTTTCCAGAGAAAACAGATTTGTTTCCAAATCAGTCAACTGTGCTGAACTGGAAAGGAAGAAATGTTATTTTTTCCAGGATGAAAGCAAAACAAGGTCTCTCCCTGTTTACCCTGTCTCACCCATTTCTAAAGAAGGTCAGTTTAATTCCTTCATTACTTTTTCCTGCTGTCTTATTTATCTTGAAGTCTTCTAGTCTTTTTCAATTTCACTGGCAAAGCCCAGCCCAGTTGGTCCAACATAGGAGAGCACTGTGTTTTGCTCTTCACAGCCATGTGAAGATGCTGAATAGAGCCGGGTGAGTTGTAAACATCCAGAATTTTTCCTTTCTTCCTCACTTTCTCCATGCTCCCTAAAAAACCCCATAAATCTTGGTGCTTATTGTTAATTTGGTTTCCTTTTACCATCTCGTTCATTACAGATGCTGCTAAGCCTGTGAAAAGAATCACAAATTCGGTTGGCCCCAGCCCTGTGTGTTGTGCCATGCTGAAATACTAACCTAATACATTAGAAGCATCTTTTAATACTAATGCCTGGGACTGAGCCTGGAAGGAAGGAATGGCAGCAGAAATAAATATGAGGCAAGAGTAAGCCAGAGAAAAGAGCTTTGCTATCTTCGTAACAGGTAGCTTTTAAGCCTTAACTCAGAAGGAGCTTTGGGCAACTCTGAGGGGTGACTACAGTTTGACTGCGGTCGGTAGAGGCCATCAGGTTTGCTTACATCAGTCGGGCTGGCATGCAAAGTGTGTTTTGCATGCCAGAGAGCCAAAAGGCAGAACTAGATGTATATTTCTTTAATAGTCATGGTCTGTAAGAGAGGATCTTTAGATCAGTTAGTCTGATCTCCTGGATGGCATCTGAACTGAAAGAAAATGCACCCTGCTGAATTCTCCTGTAAGTACTCTTATTGTGCTGGGTTGGTTACACCCTCTTCTGCCCTCAGGTACACTCCATTGACTTAGAGCACCAGCCTCAACAAAACTGCCTGAAGGGGGGTATATGTTACCTGCCGATATGCAGGCTTTAGTGTAAAAGGCTCAGACACATGATGAAGTGCCCATGCCTTATCTTCAGCCTCTTCTGCTGTTGGATTACCTCACTCCTGCCTTGGGCGCTGAGCGTGCAGACACAGCTACAGCAGCTTCCCTGAGATTCGAGGGGAGCTGCGAGGTGATGACTCAGGACCCGTAACCTGATCAGGTGCCTGTGCCCCAGATGGGGCTGGGCAAGTCTGGAGGCAATTTGGGTTCATGCAGTGCACACAGTAAAGAAGCTAAGAGAGTCACCATGGCTAAATGCTCTGTGTGAAACTCCAGTGGTAGGTTGAACCCATAGCTGGACTCAGTTCTCAAACTGGCTTTTACACTCAAGGTCACAGTCCTGTTATACTATAAATTGTGCTACTTCACAACCAAAAAAACAATAGGATATGATATATGACAGTGAAGATGTATGGTTCAACGGCTTTGCTAGCAAAATGATCAGCAATTTCATGTCTTTCAGGGAAATTTCAATTTGAGTGCCATCAGTAAGTGCAGCAGCCCTTGCCCAAAAAAACCAGCACTTCCTCATGCTCCCCTTTGGTCACTAGTCAAATTTTATCCCATGGTTTTATTACACCATGTTGTCCCTCATCTGCCCACACACTAGAAGATTAGTCAAGCATTTTGCTCTTTTCTGGCGCTGGTGGCACAGGAGACAGATATTCTAACACCCACTGTCCCATCAGAAGTGTTTTCCTTGTTTCAGCATTTAGCACTTGTCCCTTTCAGAGGTGGTGCAGGGCTTTCTGAAGTTGCCTAGGTGCTTCTGCTGGAGGGAGAGACTTACAGAATGAGGTCACCTGCTTATTTCCAGGGAAGATGCCAGTCCAGGAAACAGGAGTTAATCTTTCCTGGAGTGCTGCCTTTCCTAAGGGGCAACACCTCTGGCAGGGAGAGGCACATCTGTTTCTACATACCCCTGGTACATGGGTTTCTGTTAGAAGTAATTGCCTTTGTGGCACTTTCTCCATACTGGGTCCTGTGATGAGAACAACTGATCCCTTTGTACCAAAGCTGTTTAGAAAATGCTACCTACCTCGTCTTAGCTCAGGCACCCACTGCTTGGGTATATCAACCATTCTTAAATACCAAGTGATTTATTCCGCTGACTTTCACAGGAATGGACCAACGCTCAATCATCAGTGTTTTCAGCTCTCTAACCCCCTCAGAATTCTGGGGGTTGTCATTTTGAGTCATTGTTAGCGCTAAAGAAAAAAATTTCAGAAAAGCAAATAGTGTGGCTGTGAAAATCGTCACACTCCTGTCGAAGTCAACAGGAGTTATTTGAGCAGGAGCAGATGGCACCTGCTTTTTCTTTATAACCAGTGTTTATTCATTCACTCTAGATGCTCCTAAAATCTTTACACTGTCAACCCTTCTTTACATAGATCTAGTCCAGCCTGTGTGAAAGCAACACTTGCCAGCTGTCCTTCCAAGATATTACACTGTGCAAATAATTACCCTAGAGGAGAACAGCCTTGGCAGCAACTACCTGAGAGCTGGAGAAATACAAGTAGTCAAAGGGCAAGGCTTTGGAGAGCGCTGCCATAAACTATCTGGTGGAACGTATTAGGGAGACATTCAGCAAATGTGACTGAGACCTCTGATTCTCTGCCAGCTGTCAGGTTTGGAATTACAGCCATAACAATTAGCCATGATTACTTCCTGATGTTGTTAAGTACAGTGCAAAGATCACCAGTTGTAGTAGTTTCTTTCTGTGATATGCCAGTGTGGTGCCAAAGAGGAATATCAGATCTCAGAGCTAAAGACTAGCGATGTATTGGCAGGTGTGCTCAGGGAACAGACAGGAGGATCAATATTTACTGTTTATGCTTAGCAGGTCTCCCTCCAGACATGTGCTGGCAGTATCTATTAAAACAGAGACATTATTAAATAGGTAAATAAAGATAATGACATCCCCGAGTAGTGCTGTAGAGACTACAGAGTTATCCTCTGACCACCGTAGTCTGGCCAGTTGCTCTGTAGTTTGACCTACGCGACTTTAAGCTATTCCCTGACCAAAGGCAGGAAGAAAAAAGGTCTATTTTATTGCATGGCCAAAAGGATCAAATGCTAACAAATTATTGGGCTTTACCTAGAACTCATGTTCGCCATTGGAAAGTCACAGGTCAGTGACTGGAGAGTCACTTAGGCTCCCAAGATCTCATAGACAAAAGTGATGAGCAAATGCCAGAACTGACCTTCTGTAAGAGCAACCCTGATGCCAGGTAATTAAAGTAAGTGTTTCCAGCTGAGTTCCTCTGGTGATCATAGCCAAATTTAGGACAGAGCACCTCTCTAGGCAGCGTGGGATACCAGTTACTAACTGCATTTATCAGCAGTATCTGATAGCATACTCTATACACAGGTATTGAGATTTGAAGCAGGATTTTAAAAAAATATTCTAAGCTATACCTAAATTTTGTATTTCAGGCTACGCTTTCAGTGAGTACAAGGGCTATTTACCCTGAAGTGATTGGACAGCCTCACCATAGACAGTCTTTTCCCTCTTAATTTAAATTTTCCTATCCTCCTACCTCATGTCCTTGCGGAGTAGAGTGAAGATGGGGTTTGTGTGGAGAGATGAATTGGTTCAGCAGACCAGCTTGGAAGACTTGCTTGTCCTTGCTTGTGACTTGATGACCTCAAAAGCTGGTGTGATGTCAAAGGGTTCAGCTAGAGATGTCGTGACTCCAGTCACACCTAGTTTGCAAAGTCTAAAGTTGAGGCGTTTAAGCTAGGCTATTGTGGTCTGTAAAAACAGTTGAAGTATACGAAATTACCATTTATGAGACCCAGCCAAATAATCTATCATGAGTAATTAATTCAATGCTTACTTGAGTACCTACATTCCAGTCACCATGTCTGATCAGTGTTTAGTTCCTGGCTTGGCTGCTGGACACCTCCTATCCAAGAGGTGTGATATGGAGCTGTTGAGTTATAACTGATCATGGAAGGCAAAATCATTGTTTACCTTCCCTGACAGAACAAATGCAACTCTTACAATCAGACTTTGGTTAAACGCCTAAGGAAAGAGCATTTCTGCCAGATCAAACGAATGCCCATGGAAACCAACCGTGGCAGAAATTAGTTTAGTTAAACATTTGAACTAATCCTCTCTGAAATTCTTTTGGCAATGTTTATTCAGCTTTAATTGTTTCATGAACACACAACAGTTTAAACGAGGCCTTAGAACCTACATCAAGCCCGTACGGTTCATTTGATACAATTTAATTTGACCACTTGAGAGGTATAAACATTCTTAACATGTGAATTAAAGGTGTCTCTGGAAGGCATTCAGCTTTTCACTAAATGTTGTTAAGAAGTAGACAGAAGCCAAACAGAGGACTGTTCTACAGAGTCAGTAATCTGATATTCTGCTATCATTACCATGAAGCTCTTTTTCACAGTAAAAACACCTTAGAGTTGAGATTCCAGGAAGAGGTGATTTTTTTAATATGAAAGAGTAGATGCTTTGTTCCTTTATAATTAATGGAAGAAAAATCTTGCTCGAGTTTGCATAACTTTAAGTTATATGCATTCCTGCTTTAGCAGAGTATGATCTCTAGAGGTCCCTTCCAACTCTGGCGCTGTGTGGTTCCATGAAGATCTTGAGTCATACTACCCTCTTACAGGACACAACATGGTAAATTATTGTTCCCAATGTTGCAAAAAATTGTGTGGTAGTGTAAGGTTAGTAGGCACATAGCAAACTGATTAATTTTCTGGCTTCCCTGGAGACAGCAGGATTCAGTGGGTAAAACATAACCCTCAAATATTCCCCCAGCTCAAGCATGAACCTTTTAACTCTACATCAAGGTGAAGGCCCAAATTTTCATTAAGTTATATTGACGTCAAAGGCTTCAAAGATGCCTCTGATGTTTTACTGTTTACTGAAGAAGTAAACAGTGTCCTATGGCTGCCCGGCAAAGTTTTTCCTAAAGGAGGAGTGGGCACGCACAGTTTAGGGCAAAAACCTTGTGCACATACTAGGAAGCATGGGACCACCTTCACAAGGATTACTCTGCCTCCAGGTTCCTGATTTCCTTTCAGTTTGTCCCTGGTAACACATGTCGCTGGAGAGATACAGCTGCGCCTGAAAATCCTGAGCACCTGCAAAGTGGAGGTGCCAAAAAGTACTACCATTTATAGGGTGTGAAGCCACCCATGGTCCAGCCTCATCAAAAGTTCTGGTTCTGCTGAAGAGAAAGATCCTGGGGGATGCACAGAGAAGCACATTGTAGCAAAATGC
The DNA here is from genome assembly GCA_013398155.1 of Pedionomus torquatus. Lineage (NCBI taxonomy): Eukaryota > Metazoa > Chordata > Aves > Charadriiformes > Pedionomidae > Pedionomus > Pedionomus torquatus. Next base: position 271,691 of record VZRU01014258.1, read on the forward strand.
ATCTTATATGTTTGGCCTTGAGTAGATTTGGGTCTGGTAGAAGAGTGACATAAACACATCTAAAGGGTGTTTCGGTCTAAGGCCCTCAGAACTCCCAAAAGTACCTGTCCTCCTCCAGTGACTAGAGGTACCCAAGGACAATTAGACTACTGGTTTAAATGTCTCAACACAGGCTGAAGGACAGGATGAATCTTTATTCCAGAGTCCACAAAAACACTTTACGTCTGCCAGCGCTTACCACTTTGATTTGTTATGCAAAGAGGAAGAGAAAGGAGAAAAACAGGAAAGAAGAATAATCTGTCTTCTGATCTACTTAAAGTAAAAGTGAAAGGACATTTGTCAGTCAGCATAACACTGAGAACTGAGAGTAAAACTGTTAGGAAAAAAAATTGCTTGTGTACATCTCATTCATGGCTGTTCTCTTCTGAAGAACCTTTTTGTGCCTACTCTGGCATGACTTTTGACTTACAGTTTGCTACCAAGAAACACTAGGAGGGTGACAGCCGTGAAATTTGCCTGCAGAAAGGTGGCGGTGGAGATGCTCCAACATGTTCCAGACTTCCTAGAAGCTTACCTAAGCAAACATATAATGATAACTAAATCTTGATATAACACTTTTCATCCCCAGAATAGGGTCACCATTTTCTACCCAGACATTCTTTTATTTTGCTCTAGCCCTGGCCAGGTGGAATTCTTACCCCTGGGAAAATCTGGTAAAGGGGAAATGTGTTACTTGTCTACTTTGGGCAAGCAAAGTTACTTGTCTACTTTGGGAGAGCAGCAATGGAGTCCTTCAAGGATAGGTACAGGATGGAGATAGAAGGATGGACTTCAAGGAACTGGAGAAGATATGAAGACTCTAACTTTGAGGGTCTGAGACAGCCAAGGTTGGAGGAGGTAGGCAGAAAGAGTAGGAAGTGAATGGGATAATAAAGTTATAGAGGTTTGGGAGGGCATGAGGTAGGGTTGAGCAAACTCTGAGACAGGGGCTGAAGATGGGTTGGGAAGGGTAGGTGGGGATGGGAGTGGCAGGTTGGGAAGTTGAAGGCTGTAGCTGGGATGGGAGGAAAAGGAACAGAAAAGTGAGGTGCTCTGGACTCTCAGGGGTGAGAGGGTGAGGATAAAGAAATCAAAGGGTAGCTCTCCTCCTCCAGCTTTAACACGAATACTTCTTATGAGCAGAAAGACATGAATGCATAGGACCTCTCTATTGTCTCCAAACCCACGACAAAGGGCTGCCTACCTACAGTCTCTTTTAACGTCACTTTTTACTTTGACCAGTGTGTTAACAATGCTTTAAGTCTCAAAGGACTTCTTAGGAGAGCAGTACTATTGGTGGCCTACAGGAGCAACAAGACTTACCAGAGGCATTTATCACTTCTTCAGTGTGGGCCTGCTCTACAGACACCTCTGAGACTTCAGGGAATATGTGCTTGCTGATTTTAATTGCAAACTCACTCAGCAACAAAAAGCACAGAGCTCTGGTCAGGCTGCAAAAACTCAAAAACTTGAGCAACTGGACCACCTTGCCGCACTGACAGACAGGGGGTCTTGTATTTTAAACACAGATTTGTAGCGCTGTTCTGGATTCCTTAGGGTACCCAAGAGATCTCTACAGCCTGTCAGATACTACAGAGGTCTTGCGTGCAAATTTTCCCTTTGAAAGAAACAGGTGAAAGACATACAGGATATGTTTTGGCATCTCAGATGGCACTAAATGCCTCTGCATTAGTAAGCTGTCCTCATAGTCTAGGATTACAGCTCTACTGCAGAAAATCAGAAAGCAAGAACTGCTGCCAAGGCCAAACAGCACACACTGACTTCTGCCCACACTACTTAGGTCTTGAGTACCCCTGTCTATGCTGCTTGGTCTTGGATCTCCTCTGAAGCCCATGTGGTCTTCCTGCGATCCTGAGAGAGACATACTTCTTTCTGCTTGTTGTCTTTTTCAGTTGGAAGTGTGTGAGATACCCTGATGGTTCCACGTCAGCTCACCTAGGTGATGTTTTCACAGAACACCCACAAACATACGTGCATGACTGGTAGTATGCTGTTAGAGCATATGAGTGTGAGGACACAAAGGCTGTTGGGTAGTGGTAGAGGGAGCCAAACTTGGTGCATTCTCATCCATACTGCACTTGGGATGGGTCTGCAGGACTTTTTCAGAGCAATGTGCATTAGTCAGCTGATACGGACCACCACTAACATCAGATGACATTTCTAGCTTGAAATGAGTCACTGCCATTGCTGTCCACAGTTTTCTTGCTGCAATCAGTCTCACTAAACAAACACTTGGTTTCTTGGCTCATTGGGTAGCAAAACAAAAAAAAAAAGGAATAAAAAAGTAGTTGCCTTTTGAAGGCTTGGGATTTCCACCGCTTTTTGCTGGTCAGCAAAACCTGAGAAGCAGAACCAGAAGGCTGTGGCCCTGTGCACTGCTGTTGGTTTGGGTTGGAACATGCTCGGCGTGCTTAACCCAGCCGTGAGAACAAGCTTCACTGCCTTGCAAACCCCGCCGAGCCTGCATTTTAATGCTTAATGTAATTCTTGGCCCACTGTCATTTTGGCAGCACTTTGACTGCAGACCTCAATTTAATACAATTATTAAATGTAAGAGGAATACCATGTAGGATACATCAGTTGTTAAATTCTGGGGTAGAGGTCTGGATCTCAAGAGGTGTTGCCAGTCTCTGGGCTCAGAGAGTCAAACGCCCCATGCTACCCCAGGTGATGTTTACTCAACTTATTCTTGAAAACCTCTGGTGACAGAAGGAGCTTTGGTAGCTCTGTAGGTCCCAGACCCACAGGAAAAACACAGTGGACACAGTTCCCATGTCAGCACAAGGCGTTGATCTGGGAATGCTAGGCATTACTTCCCAGTTTTCTTGTTGACTTATTTGGTGACCTGTCTAGGCTTCCCAAACTTATGAAAGAAGAAAAAGATGACATTGATTTTGCTTGACAAAGAACTAGGAGGAAAAGTACTTTTGCTAAAGACCTACAGACTAAAAAGCCCCTATTATTATCAGCATTTAATAGCATTATTATAATTAAAAATAATCACTATTATTAAAATCAGATAATAACTCATTTTAATATCCTTGGAACATAAGGCTTCATGTCATGCGATGTTGTCTTTTTTGTTTTGTGCGGGGGACAACTTAGGGAATTGGTCCCCTTTCCAAGACACACGTAAGATTTGGGCTGCAGGTTGTTGGGTGGTGAGAAAGGCAAATTTCTGCTCTTTAGTGTATTGTTTTCAACCTACCTGTATAGGACTTAGGCAGGAAAGCAATCAACCCTTTCTCATAATCAGCTAACTAAATTCCCTCTCTGATGGAGAGCCTGTAGCAAACTATCTCCAGGTTCCTGGTTCTCTATAATCCTTTGCCTTTCAGAGCTGGAAGTTTTGAGTGGCCCTGGGGATCCAAGGGGCGTTTTCAGAAGGCAGGCCTCAAATGCATTCCTCACTCCTTTTTTGAGAGCAAACCACAATTACATGGGGAAAGTATAGTGAAGGTATCTGACTGCCAGGCACTGGAGGGAAGATCTGCAGGAGCACTTGTGTTTGCATGGCTTGGTTTATTTAAGTTGGAATGTCCTGTGACTCGACTCCCCTGTCCTCCTCTCCTCCAGCACACACAGAAGAATGGGGCTCTTGGGGGACTTCCATCTCCCCCATGCAAGAATTTTGCCTCTGACACGTATGAGGAGTAGGAACAGAACTACAGCAATAAATAAATACCAATGTGATTAAAAACAAATGTATGAAGCAGTATTAATGATACACTGGAGAGAATGGAAGCGTCCTATGCCAGAAACACCATCAGGAGCTGAACAGATATCAAGTGCTACATAGCCTGAAGTTAAGGCAGCAGAAGGGGGCAAAGCAATGATTTACTATGCAGAAAGCAATATCTGAGCCTGCAGCTGGATATTTTTTGTTTGATTAGTAGAGTTGTTTTGAACTAGAAGGACAGACCAGACTCGGGTCTATGCAGGTAACCTACCTCTGTTAACAGGACCTGCCATGTTTTCATTATTCAGCACACCCCTGGGCCTCCCTTCCATAGTGCCTTCTACGCTCACAGCTCTTGGAGAAGTTTTGACAACGTGCAGCCCATCTGTCCTTGCTTTAAAGGCATTTCTGGAAAGACAGCTGGATTGTCTGGATGCTCGGCAAAACTGCTTGTGTGCAGGTAGGAGGCTGAGAGTTTGGGGATGCAGGGGGAACCCTTGCCCTGCAAGCACAGCTCTTTTCCAGCATTTTTCCCATTTTTGCCAGCGATGCATTTGAAATGCAACCACCACATACGCAGCGCTTTACTCCTCTGAGTAATTATCTGACATCTCCTATTCTGAGCGCTCATGCAACTGCGTGTAGACGGAGAAGGAAACAAGTCATTTGCATACAGAGCAAATATTTTGTCATCACCTGCTGTTCATCCTAATGAGATTTTGCCAGACTCATTAGAATGATTCCACGCTTCTTAATACCCACTGGGATTGCTTTATTATTTGATAGAGTCAACAGTTGGCATATGCCACAGTGTCTTTGTGTTCGGCTCCCTTGAAACCTCCGAAGGCAGCTAAACAAAGGCACTGAATAACCAGTTTTGTTTCCCGCTTTCTCCCAGGATGGCTTAACGCTGACACCAGTGACTCGTAGGCATCACAGTTAAAGGGATCTCTTTATCAGCCCACTCCCACTGGCTTCTGAAGGCAGCAGACATCTTTTCACTAGGGACTGGCTTGTCTCCCCGTGGCTGCAAGCAAGGACCCTGAGGGTACCTGCTCCCTGCAGAGGACTGATGGGGACTCCTGTTTTTCTCCTTCCCCTGCTGGTTTAAAAAACTCTTGTTTCTAAATCCATTGGTGGTGTTTTTCTCTCTCCTGTTACTCTATGAATACCTAATAGCCCTAATACCCAGGCAGGGAAGTGATGAAGTTTCATTATTTATTTTTTTAATCAGCTGTTGATTAGTCCGTTTCAATAAGAAACTACAGAAAATTTGGGCATGGCAATCTTTCCATACAAGTTGGTGATCACTAACACAGTGCTATCAATTGCAGTAGAAACAAACCAAAAAATACAGAGAAGTACTTTTTCTCTAGTCTGTCAGCTGTAATAATCCGAGGTGTTCCAACAGCATTAGGAGAATATAATTGGTTTGGGTGTTACTTATAACAACATGGAGTAAAAAAAAATCCTGAAGTGTGATATTTAAGTCGACAGTGTCACTTTAAACAAATCCACTCTAGATGATTCTTGCTTTGGGAGTCTCCTTTTACAAACAGACCTTGCCAAGAGCCAGAGTAAACACTATGTTAATCTTAGATCAGCCTTTAATTTCTCCTACTTCCTTTCCCTTCCCCTTTCCTTTCTATTTCCTTCCAAGACAGCAATATTATAGACAATTTAAATCAGACATGTCCGTAGCTGAATAACAAAATCACCAACAGAAGACAATGAGAATAGCAATAAACTCAACATAGTAATTATTTTCCTGTCACACCAGCAATTGCAAAAGAAAAGAAGGAACATCTGAGTGCTCTTAACCTGATATTGATCATTTAATTTTCTCATGCCATGTAATATTAAACAGGCTAATGCTACTACAGGGAACCCTGGCAACAATTAAGTGTAGCTATGAAAAAGTCAGACGTTGCAGGCTCAAGCAAGGGGATAACTCACTGTTCATGCCGATGGTAATAATTATGTGCAATGGAAATAGTGAAATTAAAGACAGATTAATTCTTAGGCACGAATTCACGATTTCAGTGAGGTTCATATCTGGCCCAGTTCCTGCCAGGTTTGTGTTAACGTGATAAATGCTGCTTACTCAGAGCTCCTGCAAGGCCAACCTGTTGGTCAGCAGTTGGCATAAGCTAATTGGGAATTGTAGTTTCTATCTACAAGGTGAAAAATTAAATTGGCAACGGGTTAACTCACAAGTATTATAACTCACATGCCTTTCGTTCTCACTGTGTGCTGAAATCTCATTGCAGCCAACACAGGAAGAGACGAGTTTTGCTGTTGGGCTGGTTTTAAACTTGAATCAGCTGTTGTTTAGTTCACAGAACGTGTGTCTGTCTTTAGACCTGGAGATCTGGTTGCCAAAACATAGGTGCTGGTTGGCTTGAGTATTTTGTCTGGTGTCTAGCTGTGCCTTCTGGAAACTATTAATCTCACATTAATTTCAAATCGTATCTGCCAGTCCTTGATTGCCTTATACATAGAAGAATATCTCAAAAGAAAATTGATACTTCTATTTAGGCAACTGAGTCGCATCTCAGCATTTGGTTCCATGAGTATCTCTTCAGATGTTGCTGATTGCACTGACTAGACTTCAGTTGACTACATTGAGAGTTTAGACATCTGGCTCATCCGTAGACACCAAGTGTATGCTACAGTTTCCCAAACGCTGCCCGTTGGGGTTGTCCTGCAATGGAACAGTTGCCTCTCCAGGTAGACATGTGCCTCCTGTAGATACTGTGTCATATCTCTTAGCCCAGCCTGAGCAACTGAGCTATCTCATAGCATCTCAGATGGCCCTTGCTGTCTGTCTGTGAGCAACTTATCTGACCTCATGGAGTATAGCTCAACTGTCTCCAAACACGGTGCCCTTCCATTGCTGACCTTGAAGTTTATACCATGAATGATGGTAAGTCTGCTTATGAGAAGAAACTCAGACCTGTGTTTAATCCAGAGCACAAATAAAACCACAGAGACACCATGGGAGGAGAAAGAATGGTGAACAGACACTGCAGCGTGAGGTTTTCTGCTCCATGATTTCATGGCGGGTGCAGTGGCAGTTCCTTAGAAGCATTCTTGCTGTAAGAATGCTGTCAGATACAGAGGAAGCAGAGAATTTGAACCATATGTGGGGGCCCTGCACAATGCTATCCCATTTACTGCTCCATTAATTTTAGTTTCTGTTATTTCATGTTGTACCACTTTAATCTCTCTGGGCAAAACATCATCAAGGTCCTACCCAAATTAGCAGAAGGTAGACTTTTTTTCTTCCTGATTTATGTCGAGAAGAGAGTCCTGATTCAGACAGGTTAGGAAACTCCATCTCAAACCTTCCGCTACTTCTGCAAGACTTTGAAGAGAGTTGAAAACGGTTGGATGGGTTTGCTTTTGTTTCCATTTCCTGAGGGAAGCTGGAATCACTGATGTCTGCAGTATTTCTGAGCATTCTCAAATCCTCTAGCCTCTGAAGGGAAGGAGGGAGAGAGAGGATACATCAGAGAGGTCAGATAATCAAGACATTCCCTCCAGGAAAGGATCATTAGTGAAAGAGAAATGGATTCTGATGATGAATGCATGATCTTGTAGGGGACAAGCATGGAAAATTCTGGCACTGAAGTTACTTATTACTCCTTTTATTTTTGTTTCATTTTCCTTTTATTTCTTCTAGTGTCCATATAATCCCATCACTGGAATTCCATGGTCTTCATGATAACGTAAGACCAAAGAAACCAGAAGAATAAAAGTTGTCAGTGGCACAAACCATAGGCAGATATAGAAAAGTATGCCATCTAGGAATTCCTGCAAATTCAGAATATGCCTGTGGAAAACAACAAAAATAATGCAAATGGAATAATTTTTTCCTTTAAATTCAAATTTGGTTTATTTTAAAACTGAGCCCATGTAAAGTTGTGATGAACATATGTTAAAGATTAAATTTACTACATTTAATTAAACAATTTGAGTTATACTGAGAGAATATTTTTGTACTAAGCACTCTATGTTCAGTTACCAAGTTTTAAGGAAAGGTGAAAAATGCTGAATTTGCAAAAGTCATTGACTAAACAGAATCTATGGGTGTTCTCAACTGGCTTTTGAACCAAAACTCTTTGGTTTGTTTGTTCAGCTTGAGTGTCCACATTATCTGTGGTACTGCAACAAGGATCATCATAACAATGATGATAACGGTAGAAGCTTCTAGCCAGAGTGTGTCCTCCAGAAGAGAGCACACCCCAGAGTGTGTGGCATGGGAGGCTTGGGCAGCTCTGCAGGGAGCCAACCTGGGTCCCACGGGGTTTATTAGCTCAGGCTCAGCATTATGCAAACACAATTATACACCTCCCGAACCCTCACTGGCCTTAAAATCCCAATTCTGCCTTCACATGGCACTGCACCTAAAGTGATAAACCAGGCTGCACTGCGTTAGCTCAGGTCTCTACACCCATGGAACCTGTAGTTCCGATGAACTGAACATCTATATTTGACAGATGGATAGAGTGCAGTCCAATATCTTATTCACAGAATCATAGAATGGTTGGGGTTGGAAGGACCCTACAGATCATTGAGTTCCAACCCCCTGCCATGGGCAGGGACACCTCCCACTAGACCAGGTTGCTCAAAGCCCCATCCAGTCTGACCTTAAACACTTCCAGAGATGGGGCATCCACAACTTCTCTGGGCAACCTGTTCCAGTGCCTCACCACCTTCACAGGAAAGAATTTCTTCCTAGTATCTAATCTAAAACCCTTCTCTTTCAATTTAAAACTATTTCCCCTCTTCCTGTGAGTATAATCCCTGACAAAGAGTCCCTCTCCAGCTCTCCTGTAGGCTCCCTTCAGATACTGGAAGGCCTCAATATGGTCTCCCCAAAATCTTCTCTTCTCCAGGCTGAACAACCCTAACTCTCTCAGCCTGTGTTCATGGCCCTCTGCTGGACCCGTTCCAACAGCTGTACTTCTTCTGCTGAGAACTCCAAAGCTGGACACACTACTCCAAGTGGGGATCATTTATTCACGTTTGGCTGAGGGTATATTTAAGAATTGGAGAACCAGGAGAACTTGATTCCCTCTTCTAGTCTCAGGGGTGAGAGGAGGCTCACCTAAAATCTTGAAAATTCAGGTGACCAGATCAATTAAATTTCCTTATTTTCATAAATGCATCCTTTTTAAATAAATGTATTGTAGGAATTCTGTCCCTTTCATTTAATTTCACTTTCTGTGGGAGCAGAATCTGACATAAACTGAATAATAAAAGGGATGTATCACCCACCATTTCCTGCTCTAATAAAAAATGATAGAAGTTATGTTTCCAAATAAACATAAGTTAAGATACATGACTGTTTAAATCAGGGGCCTCCCATGCTGTGTATACTCTAGTACTTCTTATGCTTCTGGTTAACATTAACAAAAAATCCAAAATATAGTTTAAAGGAGCCATGCCTTATTTAAGAGATGTAATTTAGCATTTATCAAACAATGAGAAAATATACTCCTCAACGAAAACAAGCAAGGGTGAATGCAAACCAAGATTAAAACAGCTTTGATAGACCATGGTTCCTTGCTTCATTATTTAAGACATGCTCACATTTATATACCTTATTTTAAACCTATTAATTATGAAAGCAATCCACATAGGTTCAATCACAGGATTTCTTAATTACAGCTCTGAACCATAGATGGTCCTGTCAGTCTTGAACATCTCTATTACCCATCACTGTCAGCCTGCTTCTTGAGGAAAACTGTCTCCATGTAATGTGACATTTCAGGAAAGAAGGCTCCATACAGGCTCCTTACTGATCAAAAAGTCAAACCTCCCTACCTCCCAATTCAACCCATCTACTCAACACAAGTATGGGAGAGCCTCCAACAAGACTCCATTGCTGTTGTCTCTTTCTATTTTGTCCAGGGGAAAAAAAAAAAAGTTGAAGCAGCCTCATATGAGATCATTCATGCTTTCTTCCAGAAGAAACATCTAACTTTCACCTAAATCTTACCCTTATTATTTAATTGTTGCTTTATACAAACAAATTCTCTCAATATAATCCAATGTCTGATCTTGCCCTACCTTGAACATGATAAAAGCCCTTCAGAAGGGCTGGTCCTATCTCCATCTCAACGCTTCAAGGATCTTGGACTTCTTCCAGTTCAGCATCTAGCTGGCATGTAAAACAGAAACAGCTCTAGTGACAGTGAAGAATGGTCTGCTCTTGGCTGTTGCCTGTGTTCACACTGCTGGATATCCCTATAGCATTTGATTGCATAAACCATGAAATCCTTTTGTCCACATTAAAGATGTTTGGTCAGCATTACCAGATCTAAATAACAATCTCCACAGAGGAAACAGATAAACTGGTACCCAAAATAAGCAGTGAGTATGCAGAGAAAGTCCATCCATTGAATGAACTCACCACTCTCCCAGGACTATGGCAATCACAGTTGTGGAACTATTTAAACTCAATTAATGATAAAAAAAACCCAAAAACAAACAAAACAAAACAAAAAAAACCATACAAAACAAAACAAAAAAACCCACCACAACAAAATAAAAAACCTTAAAGGATACTTTTGACTGCTACTGTATAGTTTACTTGTTATGTAATTGAAATTATACAAGCAATTAAAGGGCAATTATAATCAGCAAGTGAGAGAATTATGGAAAAAATGAGATGTGAAAAGACAGCAAGGCTGTGTAGAATTCATTCGGTCTTAAATAGTCGTTTGTCTGGTGGGTTCCTTCAGCCAGAGACAAGCCGAAATACAATGCAGTGCTCAGTGGGAAGAGAAATCACCAGCTCCCCCAAAATAGTGATTCTCAAGGATGTGGACATCTGGAAGACCCCTGGGTGCAGCAGGCAGGAAAGGCCAGAGCTGTGCTACAAGGGTCTCACCTTTGTGTCAGTTGCCTCAGCATTTTCAGAACCCATTTTCTCCCAAGCTAAACCCAGTTGTCTGCAAACTACTCTTCCCCCATTTCTACATTAGGTTTTTCCTTCCCCACCCTCTTCCACCATTCTGTGGGGCAAGGAGAGCTGTTGATCCAGAGCTCTCCCTCAAAGGCTGCATTTGCAAACCTGTCTGATGTTTATCATAATGTAAGTCCACCCCTTGAGAACTGCCTGAAGCCTAGGGAGAACTTTTTTTAGGAAAAGGGAGCAAACCAGCAAACAGAGACAAACCCTTCCCCTTCCTGCATGTAATACTTCTTTATCTGCTTGTCATCACATGTATTTTGGAACCTCAAAAAGCCGCATGAAAGAGATAGATCATTTCTTGCCTCTCTGCTGCACAAGCTGTGTGTTTACCAGTGCAGTCAGATGCCCTGGCAGATGGGGCTATGCCCAGATGCAATGTGATGTAAGGGCATCTTCCCTGAAGGGTCTGAAAAATGCATCATGACCTACGCATCTTCCATTGAAAACCAGGGAAAGCCTTCCAGTAAGGAACGGTAAAAATTGGAGGAGGAGAAGGGCTTGGAACTTGCATTGAAGTTGGTGGGTTTTTTCATATCCTGCACATCTCAGGTTACAGGCACCATTTGTCAGTAGCTCCAGGCAGCCATTTTAATAAAAAAAAAATCAAAAAAACAACCTAGGTAAAGTTTAGGGAAGACATAGAGAAAGAGGTACATGTCTGTGCATGCTTTTACCAGAGCCATTGCTGACAAACTGAGTTGATAAAGTACACTTCTCGCTTGGGGGGACCCACCTTTTCTCCCCCTTTGCCATTGCAAAAAGAAAACATAAAATATGTCTGCAAAGCCACAACAAAAACATGCTAATGTGTCAGGGGGCCTTTTTTCTGCACTTCAGACTCTGTGAATCTGCCTGCAAAAACCCTTTGGTAACTTCTGCATGAAGGTTCCCAGATGAGTTACCCCAGTTAACATCAGAAGGGGTTAAGGATGAAAAAATCCCAGATGCAATCCCAACTTTAAACCTGCCTGTTTAATCTGGTCTTGGATCCCTAAGCAGGTGTGCCAGGTACTTTTTTATGCTTCTGGGCTAGGACCAGCCAAATACCTCTTTTCCAGAAGGCTCCTGTCTGCCTTTCTCACCTGCTCCTCCACCACACTAGTTTCTTTTCTTGTCATTTCTCCAGCCCATCTCTTCAGGGTGTTCTCTGTGGAGAGAAGGAACATGTAATCCCTGCTTGTTGGGCCAGGTATGGGGGAAGGCCTTTTTTATCTTCTTTTTTTTTTTATTCTGTAGAAAATCAGGAAGCCTGTGTGGAGGAAAAGAGCTTGCTGTGATCAGAAAGCAGGCGACAAACCAGAGGACAGAAGCCTTCTGGGCAAAGTTTCTCCAGGGAGTTGCTGCAAGCCACAGACCCGCTGTGATTTTGCCCTTAATTTACAGTTTCTCCAGGCACTAGAATGTGTGTCTCTGCTCTTGTCAGAGTAAACAATAATCAGGCTATATTTTACTGCATCCACAACCTGTTTTTAGGGCTTCACTTGCTGTTAACCCGTTGCAGAACTGTGAGGAGCACGCACCCATCTCAGCACAGGTACAGGGATGGTGTGGCCAGCATCCCAGCCCTGGAGCTACCCGTGGGGAGAAAACTGCCAGTAGCACCAGAAATCCTAAATTTTCTTTCCTGTGGTGGAAGCAGAAATGTTGCCCCACTGACAGTCTGCCCTCTCCTGCCTGTGCAGGCAGTGTAAGGCTGGGGTTGGCATCTGGAACCTGTGTGGAGCAACGTGTGTCTGTCATGATGAGTGGTGTAGCAGGCATGACCAAGGTAAGGTCCTTCCTCTCAAAATGTGTGAAAACAGGACTTTGGTTGACTTTAGTTCTTAACTTCTATTTTAGCTCTTGATAAAAGGTACAACGATATAGCCAGGAGAGCCTGCTTCTCCCCCCGAGCCATTGCCCAAGGAGTAGACAATAACAAGTAGCATTGATTTATTGCTGCAGAGGAGGTAGAGAAAGAGGAATGTAATAAATGTTGAGGAGATGAGAAATGCACCCGATCCCTCGCCCCCTACACACGCACACACACTCACAGGCGCTCACAGCCCGGAGAGGGAGAGGAGGTTATCTGCCATGAACCAGCACATTGCTGAAATTCTTAATGAAACGAGCCAAAGCAGGTAGGTGGTGGTAGAAACGCTGAGCCTGATGCGCATTTATCATCTTCAAACGCCAAACCCGAGTTGGTGGGGAATGTCAAGAGAAGGGCACCCTACCATTTGCACAAATATTTTGTAAGAAAGACAGAACTGGCTATTTCCTACTCAGAATTTGAATAAATATGTTTTATTCCAAAACAAACCAAAACCCCGCTTTGAAAGAATTGTAATAAGTTCGGAAGAACAAGCGCACGGACATTAGAAAATGCTAATTTAAAATTACTTTTGCTACCTTAATTCAGCCCCCATGCATATGGGTATTATGCAGACGCAGCTTGTACTGTGTGATCAGACAGTATTTTTCCACGCAGCTCTTTCCTTCAGTACACGAATTAGACACCCTCTGTGGCTGTGGCAAGATGTCTACTTCATGTTATTACAAAAGCAAGAAGCAAACGAGGAACGGGACTGTGGGGAAGAGAAAGTACAAAATTACATCCTTGGATCCTATCTCCTCCTTTGTTCCAGAGCGCTGGGAAATTTTGTTCAGCCAAACTTTTCCCAGATGGTCTCTAATTGTGCCTTTTTCATCTTTTAGGTGCCTGATTTCCAAGCCCAGCATTTTGGTTTGCAGAAGTGCTGAGCTCTCCATCTTCGCTGAGTCAGGGAGAGCGTTGCTTTGGTGATTCACAGCATCGTACCATATAGGAAGTGATCTGAAAAATCAAGTCCTGTTTCAGACAGGGCAGCTGCAGTGCTGACTTAGTTGCCCATTTGGGAACTGACACACTTGCAGTGATATCTCATCACAAAGAAATTTTGGTGAAAATGAATCGATTAAGAGTTGAGGAGCTCTCTCCGCAGTGATGGACACGCCAGAAAATCCCATGAAGAAGTTATTTCAGGATTCAAAGAGCGTGGTATAAATCAGGAATATACTGGAAAATAACAGACTGAAGAGGTGCTTGCCAGCTGAGAAATGTCTTTTTAGTGTAGTGTGAGGCTGAAGGGCTTTGGACACATGAAGAAGCGTCAAGTATGTGTATGCAATTAAAGATAAAATTAAAGGGAGTTAACTAAGGCATCTGTATGGCTTATCAGCAGGGTAAACACCATCATGCTGAGATTTGTGGAGGAAGCCAAAGGACCACACCTGTAGGGTGAAAGCCTGCTCTAACAGTACGTGGGAGATGAAGCACACTGTCATCGGTGCTTTCACACTTAAACACTGACAGCAGTGGGCTGGTAAAATTTAGGCACAGACCCAGTCCAGTCCATGGACTAGTGCCTTCTCGTGAGTGCAAAACTTTAAAAGGTTACCTTTGTCCTAGCCCCCTTCTGCCTCACCCCTTAGGACTTGCTCCACTGTAAACTTTCCCCAAGCTCAGTAATTCCTTCTGTAAAGTCTTTGATTTCTGGGCTCATCCTCTTAGTTTCCGTCTTGGTATACTGCCTGTGCCAGTTTACCCCATCCAGCTCTTCCATCCCTCTCCCCACAATTGCCACTGATCTGAGTTGTCCTTGCAGAGCCCAGTTCCTTGTTTGCTTTGTTTTCCTTGCCTGCTTTGTCTTCCTTGCTCTCACACAACCGTCTTTTCATTCACAGAGCACTAGAGAGTTTCAAAGGGTAAGTCACAGATTTTTTTCATGCATAAGCTTTTTCCCTCAATCTGAGTCTTGGCTATGAGGAACAGCTCTAAATGAAATTCTCCTCCCCACCCTATCTGAAATAATTCAGCCTGAGGCAAACACCTGGATTGGAAAACTTTACTCCAAATGGTCAAATTTTGGCAACACTGTAAGTGACTGGAAAATGAGAAAGCTTAATAAAATGCAAAACTGTCAGAGCCACCTGTAAAAACCTTGAACTCTAAATAGAGTTGAGCTGCTCTGTAGTCCCCAGACTCAGATGTATGTCCTGAGCATGTCTTGTGTATCTTCAATTCAGAGCTGGCTATGCATCAAAAAACCGTATAGCCCCATCACCCCTTTTTTTCCACCAAAAGGAAAGCTGTCTACAAGCTTCAGTGTGACCTGAATGACTGTGGAGCCAGGTCCTCCCCATCTCTGCTCCCTGGACACGACCCCAAGAGCTCCTCCTGGACCCCTGGGAGACCTACCGAGATGTCCTAGTGAGGAGAGCAGTGGAGTCATGGACCTCTCCCTCCTGTCCCACAGAAGCCATTTGGGCAGGCAGGAGGTGGTCCCTCGCCCCTCAGGGACCCACTGCCCTGATGGGTCCCCAGGGGTTTATGGTGGTGACCAAAGTGCTCAGCCGGGACTTGCATTGCTGTTGGTGTGTTGTTATGTGTTAGTCTCTGAAACTAGTGTCCGTCCACTTCTGACAAGGTGAACACCTAGCACTGTCGTGCCTTCAGGACACCGTGTTAAGTGTTAACATTAAACAATAAATGGCAATAAGTGGTCTCCAGTATGGTCCCCCAGCTTTTTCTCCTGGCTGGGAACGTACTCTCTGGCCTTGAGAAAGTTGCTAAATCCTTCTGGGAACCAATTTCCTGAGTCAATAAACTCTGCAGTGGGATACAGTAGAGATCGATTTATTAATGTTTGTGTAGTATGGGAAGGTCCTTGAGGGAAAAGCTCACAGGAGAGCAGCATTGTTACTCTTATCTCCACAGAGTTAGCATCTAACACATCTGCTCACAGTGACTCAGTCCTATGTCTAACCTACCACTTAGTAGAAGGTATAGTAGGGTTTCTAATGGTACAATGAAGCATTGGAAATAAACTTGAGAGGGATTTATAGCTGCATTTTCTTGCAATGTGTTGTAATAGTCAACATTATTTAATCATGGAAACATGATCTGGCCAGAGCTAACTAGCTTTGCTCAGGTGTGCTTGTAAATTTAATTTGAGTTCTTCTACCTTGTGCAGAAGTTTAATGCAGGCTAATGTGTGTGCTGGAAAAATAACAAATCGTATTATGTTATAGAACAGGAAACCTTTTAGTTGCACAATAAAATAGTACAATTCAATGTATGCGGTATTTATGTAGCACCATTCAGAAACAATTGCAAAGCTTTATACAAACAATTTGCATGCTACACCAGAGCCATCATGTCAAATCCTATTAAAGAGAAGAAAGACATTGTAAGAATAAGTTTTTGATATACATTTAAAAAAGCATTCTTTGGAAAAGGAGGCCATAAATAATTGGACATAGATAACATTGATACACAACCTGATAGGAACTGACTCCATGGCATAAAACATCTGCCTGTGATGCTCTCCATATAGAGAGCTTTTACTTAAAAAAATGAAGTGCCTGTGTGTCTTGAAAGCCAGATTGTATAGGGCTGGATGTTTTTTTTTTCACTTGCATTTTCCCAGCTATTGGGAAAAAAAAAAAAAAAAAAAAAAAGGAAAAAAGAAAAAAGAAAAGAAGTGAGGAGGATGTGAGACAGAGGGGAAATGTGTGACAAACTGAAATCCTCCATCCCACTCCACCCCCCATATCTTCTTTTTCCACAGTATTCAGGGTCTACTGGACACTTCATGCTTGCTGCTTACTTCACTATGTTCTCTCACCCACCTGCAGACACATTTCTATTGATCACATGTGCAGGTTTCAGTGCTGCTACTTCCACTGCACTGCAAGGTTTTACAATGCAACTGAGATATTGACCACTGCATTGGGTCATGTAGCAGGAGGAAGTATGTTTTGGGCCACTCACAACCCCTCAGCATTTGAAAGACTCAATCAGCTCTGGGGTCTGAAAGACCTTTCATGGTTCCACTAGTGGGACAGAAGCCCCTGTTCATGGGACAGAGGGGTGGCTGCTGTTGTGGGGCTTTGGCTGGGACAGGCACAGGCTGCTGCATAATGGAGGTTCTGTCTTTCTGCCTTGGGACCAGAAGGAACAGCCTAGAAAGAAATCACTGTACTAGTAATGTGCTGTTTAATGTTACTATCAGCTGCAAGGAGAGGAGAGGACAAAAACCTTCCCTTGAAATCCCACCTTCACTTGGTTGTAGGCAGCCTTGTTGCTGTCTTCAGAAAGAGTTTTACAGTCCAAAATGACAAGAGCATACCTGTGTTGGATTTGCCATAAAAACTCAGTAGTGTGCCAGAATGGTATGTCTAGCCCTGAAAGAGAAATGATCCAGCTTTTCACCAACTAAGAAGTTGGTGAAAAGTATACAAATATTAAGTATAGCTTATGAATAAGACTCTGGCTTATTTGGGTTATTTGGGTTCCCGGAAAACCTGCTTGTCTCTGTATTGTAATATAGAATTAATACACCAAAGGAATTTTTAACATGTGCTTCTCAGTGGTTGTTCAACAGCTTGATAATTTTCCAGCAATATTTTGTCATTCAGTACTTCACACCAGCATTATCTTAAAGCTAATACCAAAAGCTACTTGTTTCAGATAGCTGAACTGGTATGTGCAATACAAGGAGCTGTGGCCAGCACATCAGTTCCCGCCTCGTGTGCACTTCTGATTACGCAAGAAGTGGTGTTTATTGTGCAGAATACCGTACAGTCAGCTCTGGTGCTCTCTGAGATGACTCACCTCCTCTCACTCTGCTTTGCAACACCAACTTTTCCATATATATCCTCTGTCTACATGGATATCCAAACCCATCCTCTCTAACTTTGAGCTTTTGGGCTGGGATCTCTACATTAAAGGCTGTCTTTGCTTTCGGTTCTTCCTATAATCAGAGCAGGGGAACATGGTCCTTGGGAAGGTGGTTCTACTCTTCGATGGGCTGAGTCATTGTCGGTGGGCTGCTCCCACCATTGCTCCATTGACTGGAAAAGGAGCCTCTGGCAGAGCTGGCAAGCCTGCAGTGTGCATGTCCCAACCAGCCTGCCCTGCCGCTGCTGGTGGGCTGAGAGAAGACCTTGCAATGTGTGAAAGGCTTACCCATGCTCGTCCAGGATGACTCGGCTCCTGGCTTAGGTAATTCAGTTAAATAAATACAATTAACACAGCCAAGCCCATGGTGACTTAGGCTCTGCATTGGAGAGGTGCCCCACCAAGCTCTGGTGGCTGTACTGAGGCTTTCCCAACCTGCAGTGGCTGAACCACTCTGATACTGAAAGGCAGAGTGCCCTAGTCCTCACACAAGACTGTTCCCAGCCTGTTTTCATTCACAGCCTTCATTTCACCTCTCCTTCCACCACTGCATTTTGCCTTTCCTCTTTTCCAGGGTGGGTTCCCAAGTGCTTACCACCTCCCTCCTCCCTGTTTCCGCAGCTGCTGCCTCGCACATGCTTTTTCCGCTCTCCTCCGGGTACACCCTCTCCCTTGAGCATTTCTCTCCCGCAGAGCTGATGCTCTTTCCCACCAAGCATGGTCTCACCCCTGAGTTTCAGGCACTGCTGCAGACATTCAGCAGACTCCAATTCTCCAGGGCTGTGTTCTGCAGAAAGCATCCACTGCCCCTAGGGACCTCAAGTCGCTTCCTCGGTCGCAAGGAAGATGAGAGTTAATCATAGAGCTGCAGCGCTTGGTTTTGACTCCAGTTGCAGACCAGTCTTTAGAAGAGGAAAGGGACTGGAGCAGCCCAGGGGGGTTCCAGATTATCTTCACAGAGAAATGAGTCCCCAGCATCCTGATATATGAAGTTACCTTCTCTGAGACTATTAAACATCTGATCTTCCCTGGTCCCCCATTCCCTTTTCTCCCATCTTCTGGAGGAGAGATAGAAATCATCTTCCTTAATTTCAAATGTCTTCAAAATGAGATAACTCACAGTTTGGATGTGCTTGCCTGTCACCATAGAGTTATAGACAGGGACTAAGGGGACAGTTTCTAATGTAGGTGGGTGTGCTCCTTTGCAGAAGACATATGATCCCAAGATGCTGATGAATTTCTGGCGTTACACAGTGAGTATTGCTGTCTGCAGGGTACAGGACACTTTTGATCTGACTACAGGCATGTCACAGCCCGGTCCCCTGGATCTGGGATGGAGCATGTCCTTTTCCACAGCTACCACAAACCAAACTGTGCCTTTTCTGCTCCAATCCTTGCCCCTCATTTTCATCATTAAGCCTGGAGCAAGACAGATGCTCTACAGGCAGCCTCCTGCCTATGTTATGGCTGAGTTTGTGGTCTCAGCATTATTCCTCTCTTCCAGTCTGGGGAAGAAATGAAGAGCAGGATTTCTGTGTTATAGTCTGAGGAGACTAGAGTCAGGCTTTTCATCCTTTCTGAGGAGTCAGCTACTGTAACTAAGCACTGCAAGGGAGTTATTGAAGTTACAGAGAAGGAACAAGAGCTCAAAAGTTTGAGCAGCATTGCTCTTAGGACTACGAAGAACTCTGCATGGCCTATTAATAGATTTGATCACGGCCCAATGCAGCTGTAGGCCCACTGAGTGGGACAGTATGTCCTAATGGTGTTTAGTTGGCTGATTATACCCTCAACTCTTATTTTTTTCCCCCTACATTACTACTTCATTTCCCTCCTGCTGTTACAAGCTGCTGATTGATCCAGAGCCATGAGCTGAGGAAAGAAATGTATTTGTATTACAGCATTAACTACTCTCTATTGCCAAGTTCAAGGCGCATAATTGCGCAGGGCTGCAGATGAAGGGCAGGTGTATTTGACAGCTGCCTCATCTCCGTTCCTCTGCTCCGATGAGGAGCGAAGCAGTGTACGTGGGTGGGTTAGGGAGTGGGAAGGAGCAGGTCAAAACAACTGGTTTTATAGCATAACAGTGTGTGCCAGCCTGCTCTGGCCCCTGCGTGCTGGCCTCAGGCTGTCAGGAGCACCAGAGAATGCACAAAAAAAACCCAAACATAGCTATTTCTGCTCTAGTAGGGCAAATGCATGTTTATACCACTTAACACTTCATATAGCAGGAGAAAAATAAAGTTTCTCTCTGATTATTGATGAAACCAGACATATGGGGTTACTAGTCCAAAAATGGCACAACATGGAAGGTCCTCAATACCTTGACTTGTTAGAAACATATATGTCTGTCTCCCTCATCCTGAAACTAACTTTCCAGGCTTGGAAGGTCTCTGTGTCTCAAAGACCAGCCCCACACAACCCATGAAGAGCCTGCCAAAAAGCCTGGTGCCACCACAGCAGAGCTCTGGAGCCCAGGCTGGGGTCACTTGGGGCTTGGTGGCATAAAAAGAGGGTGAGTCCAGTTGTGCAAGGACGCTCAAGCTCACATTTAACTAGTAACAAAGACTGATGTTCTGTGATTTTATGGGTTCACTCCCCGCACAGACAGAGCCAGGTAAGGAGAATACCTCCCAGTTCAGAGGAGCACCCAGGGTAATGCAGAGCGATGCTTCATGAGCTGTGTCTGGCTCACGTTCGGCGCCACGGGCTCTGAAATTTTCTTTGGTGCGTCAGGACACTTCTGCAAGAATCTCTGACTCAGGAAAGCAGATCCTCAAACTGAGACACTTGAATACACACACCTAGACTGTTCCAATAGTTGTTCTCAAGGTGCAAAGAACTACAGCAGCCAGCAGTTATCCTCTTACAACTGTTTAGGTGTTTTGAGTAGCATCATAGACTCAGGTTACAGTGAAATTTTGAGAAGCAGTTCCAAGCTCCTTTTATCACTTCAGGGCTGAAGGAGCAGGTAGAGAGAGAGAGCCAGGAAGCCACAGCAGCGACAGAAAGGCATGGTATGGCTGTGGTCCTGCAGCAGTAGGAGTGCCACGGCAAGGATCTGGCTCTTGCATAACATCGTCAGCAGAGCGGGAAGGCATGGAGCACAAGCTTCTGGAAAGCCAGGATGTGGCAACGTTGTGCGTTAGCTGTGCTGTGATAACTCCACAGACGCATGCTCCTACCCTAAGATAAACAAAACAGCTTGTAGGTGGATGTAGGATAAGCTGCCTCATATTTTCCATGGACAAAGAGTAGGAGACCCGACAGTCACACTGGGAGCTGTTGCTGTCTTAGAAGGTCACACCCAAGTTTGCCACAAGGTCACTTTTTCATGTTGCCAAGCCCACACAGGCGAGAGGAGCCAACCCAAATTGAGTGAAGAATGCAAACAGAGTGTCTCAGCCTGGGCGTCCTCACAGCCACCTCGGCATAACCCTGCAGGTGAAGAGTGGATGAGAAATGAAAAGGGAAAGGGAGAGAGAGAGAAAGTCTTCTCTAGAGTAGGAAGGGGAAAACATTCAGGGTTTTTTGAGTTGCTGGGTTTTTTTAAAGGTAGTTATTTTTAAAATACAGCTCTGCAGCATGAGATAAATGTCCTGTTTTTCCTGCGAGATATTTACAAGTGACTCATTAAATACTTCAATAGCAATGTATTGTTTCTGAGATGGAAGCATTGACAGTGAAAGCGAGCTATTGCTAAAAATTAGGAACAGGCGGCAGTGTGACTGAAAATGCTACTCTGCCACCCAGTAGGCATCTGCAAGTTCAGCAGATACATATTTTTTAAAGTCTGGCTTTATTTACTGGTATAAGTTGGTGGGGACTTCATGATTTCCACTGAAGTAGACTGGTTGACACTGGAAGAAGGAATGAATTTCATTAAGTGAAAGAAAGAAAGAAAGAAAGAAAGAAAGAAAGAAAGAAAGAAAGAAAGAAAGAAAGAAAGAAAGAAAGAAAGAAAGAAAGAAAGAAAGAAAGAAAGAAAGAAAGAAAGAAAGAAAGAAAGAAAGAAAGAAAGAAAGAAAGAAAGAGCTCGAGTTTTGATGTGGAAAATGTCTTCTCATTGAAATTAGGAAATACCGTAACACTGCCCCTCCCTCTAATTCCTGTACCAAGACCACACTTTGTATTTCAGGTATAGCATGAGGTTTGGAAAGACAAACTTCAGAGACTTCAAGAAGTGGCTATTCATCGTATCCCTTCAGGAATTATTTCAATGCTAATTAATCGCTGTTAAGATACACACCTTATTGCTAGCTGAAACATAGCTAGCTAGCTTCAGCCTCCAGCCATGGGATCTTGTTACATGTTGCTTGGTAGATTAAAGAGTCTCTAGTATAAAAAATCTATGAAAAAAATTCACTTGATACAGAATAAAAATTGGGCGAGGCATATCAAATTGCAGGTTTATAGGTCATGAGAAGGTTTGCGGATAATTTTGTGCTGGTTGCTCATAACAAATGCTGACACCACATTTAGAAAAGAATGATAGTTCCTCCTCTCAGTAATTAGGGAAGCCTGAAGGGTCTGAATACGATCACAGTTTCAGAAGGATTGTGAGCTTTAAACTCAGGGGATAGTTTCCAGCACTATGTTTTTGTTCAGTGGTTCTTCTGGCTTGCTTACCTTCTTTGCCAGGTGAGTCACTTCCAGTGAAAAGTGTGATTGTTGCAAAGAGCTCAAGGAGAATAAACAAAAGGCATGGGTTTGTTCTCCTCTCCCTGAAGTGAGCTAAAATCACAGCTTTTGCCTGGTCAGGGTTCAGGCACATTTGGAACATATTCACTCCTCACACTCTGACGCCTTCTTGAAAATAATACATAGATACAGAGACATAGCCCTAAGTGGAAAAGTCTGTTTACACAAGCTTGATAATACTTTTTACAAGCCTGCTTTAGAGATATTTAACAAGTTAATTTCTTTTTATTTCACACAAGGTCTGCCCCAGCACACTAATAGCTGAGATCTAAATTGTTGCCTTACAGCTGTTTCCAAGACCATTGTGCTTTTTATTATCGTGTTTCTCTGAATCTTCTCCAGTTTGTAGAAGTCCCTCTTGTACTGAGGCACCCCTTTGTCAAACCACCAAGCAAGGAAAACCAGTGACGAGGTAGTCACTGTGCAGCACGAGTGCTTACATTTGCTGATTCAGGGAAGGGGAAAGTCAAAGACGCTTGACGCTGAGCGCTGTGAAGCCTCCATCAGTCAAAAAGAAGAGGTCCCTCATAGTCTGCCTGTGTCTTACAAGCGGGGTGAGGGATGAGTTTTTCAACCCTCAGAGGCAACTCGAGGCAACCGAGGCAACTCGGTTTTTGTCACCCCACCATCTCAGCAGCATCTCTGCCCTCAGAGCAGCCCTAAGTACCACAGGTGGAACCTGGGGCTGACGCCTTCCTGACGTGCTGATTGCCCTCTGTATGAGAAGGCAAGGCTCAGGGAGAGACTGCGGCCAAGCCAGGGAGTGGTTGTGAGATAGCAGGGGAGTCCCTGCCCTGGGAAAAGAGGAGTGCCAGGGACGACTCATGCGGGTTGCATGACTAGGTAGACCAAATAAATAGTATTTAAAGCAAGGAGGAGGAGAGTTGGTTGGGCTTACGTGCTAGCATGCTGCCTAAGATTGTGTGGACATGTCACAGAACGTTTATGAACCCAACCCTCTTCTCTTCTCTAAAAAGGGGACAGGGTACTTTCCTCTCTTGAGGACTGCAAGATGGACTCAGGAATTAAAACTTTGGTATACACCATTTCCACCTCACAGGATGGAGCTCTGTGTGGACATCTGAGTTGGGTGGCCCATGGGGCACAGACCAGAGGCAACCAGAATCACCAGTTTGGGTCTGGATGGAAGGTATTTCTGTGACTCCATGACATTACCTAAACTCATAAATCCTGGCCTATGGTTAGGTTTATTAGCTGTCTCGACGTCAGGGTAACGTGGCCATACTGCAGAAATGGGGGATTCCCTTACCGCACTCCTTCCACTGCACTTCTGATGCTTACTCAGGCAGGACAAGCTCAGATCTGCTCAGAAAAGTCATTACAAGCGACCACTATAAAGTGTGCTCCATAACTGGGAAATTGCCAAGTGGCAAATCTGGTAGGCAGCCCCTCGGAGGTACCTTATACCTGATGTACTCTTGAAATGAAAGTCTAATTAAATGCTAAAAGCACCTATTGAGTCTTTTAGCCTAGCTTTGGCTGCATATGGAGGACACAACAACAAGGAAAAGAGAACACACACCTCTGAGGGTTGGTCTGAGAAAAAGTTGATGCATGGAGCAACTGCAATGAATGCCTTTGAAAAATCACTATCAGATATATCTGTCAAGCTGCTGCCAATACTGTGGACACCGACTGTAATATCTAAGGGCCATATTATAGACAGCAAAACTGAAGAACCTAGAATTGTCTGCTCCTGATATCTGACTCTGCCAGAATTCATGTGTTAATATGTCGACTTTCTAGGTTTGTATCCCCCAACACAGATGAAAGAGGGCATGGTAGCATATATTTTAAATTGAGTTCTGTTGTTGAAGAGACCTATCAAAGCATCATTGGGTTGTGAAGTACAGTTGGGCCTCCTCCAGTGGGGCCAGAGCTTAGAGTTGCTCAGGTTAGCCTTCAACTGCTCTTCAAACCAGTTTGTGAGCTCTGAACCTCTTGAGTTTGCAAAGCCAAGGCTGAAAATCCCAGCAGAATGGACTTTCATGCAGGACTGAGCACCTCTAGTTTCCAAGCCAGCCTAGACCACACAGGAGTTGCAGTTTCTTGTTGGAGAGATTTAACATGCATTCATCAGTGGCTTAGGGAGCACTCACTGTTAACGTCTTGCAAGAAATCAGCTGTGTGGTCATGTGAAGTGACAGAGACCATGCAGTTCCTCTTTCTTCCTCTCCACTACCCACTTAGCGTGCACATGGGTTTATTTGAAACTGAAAAGACAGCAAGTACCTGGGAAGTAGAATTAATCTTTTCTAAACATCATCAAAAGCATGGCCGCCTGCCAGACTTTTATATGAAGAAAATTCTTGGCCAAAACTGTCTTATGTAAAATGGCATCCTTAAGCATGCCGTTTTTAACAAAGCCACCAAGATTAGTATTCTGTGCCCATGAGAAAGAACAGAAAATATGTTATTATCTGAACCATTTGTAGTTAGCCAGGTGTGGGAGGAATAATGCATCAGTGCTGCAGGGAGTCTGCAACAGTGCTATGCCTGCTCTGTTGAGTAGTCCATAATGTGCACCCCTAACCAGGTAGTGATAGCATTTGGGTGGCAGACATGCAGGGGAGGCAGTGATAACCCCGTTAGGCTCTCCCACATACACAGATGCCTGTCAGCTCTGCCTCTCTTATAAAGAGAGTAAATGCAGAAGTAGACAAATTGCTCCTGCAGAAAAACAGAAGAGAAAGACACCAGCAAGGGGCACTCAAAACATCTGAAGAATTACTCCCTCGGGAGAAGAAAACTTGAGATGACGCACTACTGAAGACTCCAATCTGCTCTGTTTTTTAAGGCTTTTGAATTCCTTGCTCCCTTCCTGACCTTTTATGAACAGATCAGGGCCATCTTTGAAAGCACCATGGGAGGACGTGTATGTCCTCCTTGCCTTTCTGCTGGCAGCCTTTAACAGCAGGCTTCTCACACTTGTGCTAAGTGGGATTTAACGATATACCAACAACCACAATGATTAAAAGAGGAGATAACTCATTGAGTGGTGTTGTTTCAGAGCTGACAACCTGCAATTTGGAAGACCTATGCTGTTTTAAAAACAGGGTACACTTGTCTTACCCTTACCTACAAGTCATGTCAGGTAAATAAAGCTCTTGTCTCCTAGACGACCAGGACATCCACAACAAACCTTACCTGGCTTATCTAATTTCTTTGTTATTGTCCCCGTGTAATTAGGCAGAGAAACAGGTATGCCAGGGGAAAGTATCCTGACTCATCAAACATCATGCATCCCCTTACGTCTTTTTCCCCAAGAGACCACAGGATTTTGAAAGACACAGCAGTGCTTGAACCACTGACATTTGCTCTCAGTGCCCAAGTCAGCTCGTGTTCTCCATCAGAAACTCCTGTCAGACGGGGTTGGATGCTCTATATTTGGGTTTCAGAGAAAAAGGGTGAGGGGGTTTACATGGATGTAGCTGGGATTATGATGTGCTGCTTTCTCCCCCATGGGAGAGTGAGCTCATTTCACCCCACAGTGAATAAGGGGCCACCAGTATATTCTTGTACAAAGTCAATCATCCCATACTGCATCGTGCCAGCCAAGAAAGGTGTAACCTGAAGGCAACACTGATGACATCCCTGTAGGTATGTGATAACCCAAGGTCAGTAGCACACTTAACATAACTGGGACTCAAACCCCAGCTTGCTGAAGTAGTAAGGAAAACTTACTCATGGCTCACTATGGAAAGGGTAAGGATAGCTTCTCCCTTAGCAGTCCCAAGGTCAGAGTTACTGTCAGTAGCATGGAAACTTACTTTTTAACGTAATGTATTACAACATCAGAAGAAGGGGACAAATCAGATGCAGGCAGGGGTTGAACCATCCTGACACCCTTTCTTCCCTCCTTATTCGACTGTGTGTGTGCTCACGTAGATGCAGGGCAGCATGGGTGTGGGCACGGTGATGAGAACGGACAGGCTGTTCATGGGACGTCTCTTTGAGGTCAATACGGTAAACACTGCTCTGCTCCCTGTGACGTTTCAGCTGACCCAGACATCACTGTTTCTACCACATCCCTCGGGAGCTGCCCTTGCAGCCTGCTAGGTATTACGAAGGGTATTCAGTTTATGCTTTGCTTTGTTCAACTTAATCTAATCACTCTTGGCCATAAAAGTCCTTTAACCACACTAAACAATTCCTCTTCCTCACTGGAGTTTACACCCATCAAATACTTGTAGATAGTTATCATGCTTCCTTTAGTCATTGTTTAGCCAAGAAATACAAGTCTAATCCAACCTCTGCTGGTGTAATGCTGGACCATGGGAGGAATAAAGCCTGCCTAATAGAGAACATAAGGCGGGCTACTTCAGCATAAAGCTTTTTAAGAACTTCCCTCTGGCAGATAATTCAGGGCTGGCCTCAGAAGAGGCATTACTAGCCAGGAGGAGGAGAAGGAAAGAGGAGCCTTGAGATCAATCGGACGATCTGATTTAGGGCTTTGTCAGTCAGGTTTTAGTGGCTGGGATGATACAGGACAGATTCAAGTATTCCTCGAGCTGAGCTCTCTCAAGCTCAGACCACTACTGGGAGCGGGTTAGCCATCTGCTAACCATGGTGATGTGCTGCCTGGCAGAGTGCAAACTGGACAGGGCCAAAACTGTATCAAAGGCTGTGTTCATAATTTGTAATATGAATGAGCGTGGGACACTTACTGCTCTCATTTTGCTAGTGCACACACAGCCAGAGCAGCCGCCGCCTGGTTTAAGGCCAGGCTGACCAAGCAGGGGGCTCACAGCAGACCTGTGATGGACACAACACTCAGTTCTTACTCTGTGTAGGACGTCCCTTTGGGCACGCTTGCCCCGCAGGCTCCATAGACGGGTGTTTGGAGCACTGGGCAAAGCAGAAGCAATCGTGGTCTGGAGGACATTGTCTGCCTTCTGTCAATGAATTAATGTACCCATAGGACATCGTATCATTTTAGTTTCTTGCCCATATTCTCACCCCACCTTCTGTCCTTTTTTTTTCCTTAACTTTCAATCCCTGTACTGTTCCTAATGTATTTCAAATGATCAGTCTCCAACTATTCAGGATTAATTCTTGCTATAATAGGAACAGAACTAAGCTTCAGAAGCAGGAGACAGGACTAACTGGTTCCAAAGCAGTCTGGAACAATGGAGGAGAATCCCTTTTCACCAGCTTGCAGCAAAACTTTTAGCCCTGCGCGACAGTGCTGTGGCATTTCTTTCTAGGAAAAATTAAGCCTAATTGGACTTGTCATATTTGAATTTCCCCACCCACTGGGGTACAAAGTCATTGGTGCACTCAAGGTAAACACATGCCCCTTTCTCACATAACATAGCTTTTTTCCTTTGCCAAGATACAGCTGGGACCAGCCTGGTCCTACCCTGCGCAATGCACTTTCTGGATGGGTACAGCAGTTAGCTGAGCACCACTCATGGGCCATCTGTTCTGCTGGCAGCAACCTAGATCTATAGAGCTGCTGTGATTTCCAGCAGCGGCAGATTTCTCCTGGGCAGCACTATGAAGATTGATGCTTCCAACAGCAACCAGAAAAAAGCCACATAGTAGCTTCCTTGCAGTCTGTCTTGGTCACAATTGAGAATGGCTTATGGACATAAAGCCATCTTTCAAGATGAACAGGGTGCTGCTTTAATGCTGGGGGACTCTGTAAGGCAGCCAGGCTTGGTGTATCATCTCTAGTGCCTGCTGGGAGCAACGCCTAAAGTGACCTATCTTCATAGCCATACCTGAAGCATTTTTCAGAGGAAACTAGCGTGTTCCTTCCAAAGAAGATCCCAGGTGAACTGTGAGTAATGCAAAATGAATGACTGAGGGACCTGACAACAGGCAGCACGGAAGACCCACCTTCCCCAAAACCTTCACATGTTGCCCTTGAGAGGCACCTGGAAACAAATAACCAAACCAACACTGACTTCTGTGGCATGCCACTGTGCTTCTCGGCCTCTTTTCAAACAGTATTTCAATAGTCAAGCTGAGGCATTTCTTCAACACAGTGCTCAGCATAGTTGTTGATGTAGGGTCCACTTCCATTTCTTCTGGAGAGGTCAGCCATCGATATCCATACCTTGTGGTGGGTCTTCAGAGGCTCCTCATAAAGAGACCCTAACCCCAACCAAGCTTAACAAGGAGGGGTCCCCTGGTGGCAGAGAACTCTCCTTTGCACAGGCAGGAGCAGATACTTGCACAAGGATGAAGTGACATGACCAAGGCTCTCCAGTACCCCACTCCTCACCAGCTACTGGGCCTCTGGTGTCAATTAGGCTTGGGAAAGCACAGGTATGGGTCTAGAGTTGTGCTGAATGGTCCTTGTGTCTCCTGTGGGCCTGGCCCTTTGTATCCACCACATTCCTTTCCTTGGCTGGTTTGGGCTGTTCTGTCCCAAAAAGCCTTCACTTGTGTTTGGCTTGCTTTAGGTCCTTATAAATCCAAGCTGTTTATTACACATGACTTCATATTTGTCTCAAATGGTTCCATATTTGTCTGGATACATAAATACTCCTTTCCCTCTGTGCTCCTTAATAGTTTCCCCAAACTGCCTTGTATTTTTTGGGCATGACTGTGTTAGGAATAGGAAGAAAGAGGAATAGTTTGGTCTGACTACAGATGTACTGGCTTATCCAGAACTAATTTTGGTAGGAGTCTGCCAGCGCAAGATGTCTGAGCCAGCGCTTTTCGTGCTGTCTGCTGACTTTTCTCCAGAGTGTCATTTTTCTAGGCAGTGTGCTGGATGCGTTCACCCTGCCCAGAGGGCATACACAGGTTTGCAGCAGGGAGGGGAGAGGGAAGGTGCCACCCTGTTCTGCACCAGTCCTCTTTCTCCAGAGCCAGAGAAAAGTCTCTCTTGTATTTGTTTATATTCCGACAAATGTTCCTGGAAACTTTTGAAGCACTCGTCTTGTTCATAACCTTGTACATACTGGAGAGCTCCTAATAATGTAAATCCATTAGGCTTAAATGATAAAAGCAGAAAATAACTTAGCAAGACAGAAAGGAAAAAGAGGTTGGCTATTATGACTTACATCTATTTTTAGCACCTTGGACTCAAAAAGACTATAGAATCATGGAAATTAAAAACAGACCAGAGCATCCACTCCATACAAATGCAGGAGGTAATGCAGAATGCAGGACAAAATGTTTTTCTTTTTTCCAGAATCTCAAACTCCCTCAAACACAGAGCCAGGGATGGGGGTGAAGGGAACAGTAAGCTGCAAGCCCGAATTTAAGTGAGACCTTGGGAAGCAAAGAGAGACCAAAGATGATCCATTTAGTTGTGTGTTCATGGAGGGACACCTTGGACAAGGAAGCATTGCTTACTGTTCTGGCTTCTAGGCATATGGTGAGTAAATAATATGTTATTAATAACTCACAATAACCAGTCTCTTATCATCTATTCGTATCAAACAATGCTGAGGAAGGAACTGTGCAAATTAAAAGCACAATATTCTTTAATTACAATAATAATGTGAGGACACTCTGCCTCTCTTACATAATATAACAGCCAAGGTAATGTTAGACACTCATAATGTGATCAGTCTCTTGTGTGTCACATTCTCCAGATGCACCTACATAAAATATATATGCAGAAAATATACACTTTTATTTGTGTAGCATGGTAACGTCTACAGAGCCTCAGCCCTGCTCTGGAGACAGACCCAGGGGGCTCTGCCACGTCCACCTCTGAAGGAGGAGGTCTGGATCAGGCTCAGGATCTGACTGTGTGCTGTGCAGGTGGGATTTCAGGGACACCTCATCACTCTTGCCTGCAGTGACAAGCTTTTTCTCTGCACCCATTCAGCAATCAGTGAGTTGGAGAAATTGGATTTCTGCAGGGGCTCAGAGGTTTCTCCACTTTGATGGATCTCCAGAGCGTTTACCTTTCCACCCAGCTTGAAGGGAAATAACTGAAAGTTCTTGCCTCTCTCACCAGCTGCTGGTGTCTCAGCTCAGACATGTCCACTGACCAGGACCACTGTGATAATATCTACATAGAGGAATAGTGTCCAGGATAACTAGAGCACTCAAAGTTATTTGAAGTGGGCATTTAAAGTTATTTAAAGAGACTGGAATCGCCAAAGAGCCATGAATGACTAAATCAGACTCAGACGAAATGCAGGAGTCCAAATCATAAAGCCATGACCTATATTTTTTTATATTTTCTCTAAGCAGAAGAGATTTCTTCTATTAATTGCAAGTCTTTTATTTTTCTGTCTGACTCTGGTGATGCTCACTTTGTTAAGGACAAGCACGCTCCCCTCCTAGGAGCTTATCCCAATAACTCCCATCTCAGTGCAATGCAGTTATGCCTGCGTACAGGGAAACATCTCAGCTTGCACAAGAAATCTTACTTACTGCAAGTACCTCAGGCCTGCACATAGAGACGAAAGAGAAAAACCAGCCTTGCGAGTGGCAGTGCTGGGTCTCTACATTCACATGCTTAAACTCAAGGATGATCATTCCGTTTTTCTGTGCGTTGTACTTTGCAAAGCTTTTCCACTGTGTCCCACTGGTTAATTATAAAACTTTTAAGACTGAAATAATTTGGGCTATTCTATATTTGAACCCAAAAATGACAAGGAAGTAAACGTGCTTCTGGGATGACCTATTACTATTTAAAACAAGAGTGAGGGGAAAGGGGGAGAGAGCAAATGAGTGAAGTTTACATACGCTTGGGGTGCAGGCAAGCATCTAGGGGAACAGCAATGGCATCTGCTGATGGTTCGGGATCATGGGCCACAAACTGCTTGTCTGTACAGAGAGGATTCCATGAGGCAAGGCTTCACGTGTGACTAACAGTGGTTCTCTTGGCAGGTAGCATGTGAAAAGGGTAGTTGTCACCACATCTGTCTTGTGCCATATTAATACATATGCATATCCATAAAATTACAATCTGCTGAAGCAAACAAAAAAGCAAGTCTTAATCCCATCAACTGACTCACCTGTAGCGCTGTGCCTGGCACCACAAGAGAGTCTACATTGAGCACCCTTCCCTGCATTGCGTGCACTTTCTTTAGCATACAGGTGCATATACTAAAAATACAGCTGTTTAGACTATTCCATTTTTTTTCTCATGTAAAGCAGCTCTGCTTCCAACAGTTCCTTCATCTTTTTCCCTGGTGTCCTCTCTGCTACTGCCTGATGTCCCTCTAGGAGTCAACACCTGATGGAGATCCCCCTGAGATCACTTCTGCCAGAGTGGAGTCTCAACAAAGCTGTAAGGTTTGGGCTGACCTTTCCCAATGTGGTGGCTGATGCTGCATGGCTCAGGCTGTGTGGTCTCATGAGAGAGTCCCCAGCAGTGGGATGAAATTAGGCTTTTTCTTACTCTCTCCCCTTTTCACCTCTCCTTCCCTAGGTTTTTTTTCTTCCCCTTCAGCTTTACTAGCACCAGGACCAGACTAAGGAATTGATCCAGATTAAAAAAACTGTGGAGGGGGGAGGGTTTTGGCAGATGTTTATTTAAGCTAGATCAATTCTTCACTTTAATTCAGTGCTGTGCAAAGTGTGCCAGGCAGATGGGGGACTGAAGCGCCATATCAAAGGACAGGGAAAGGTATTATGAATCAGGAAAACCTTGTGTCAGTGTAGATACTTGTAGATCCAAGTAACACTATGGATTTAGGCACCAAAGAAAGAGGTGTGATTTGTAAGAGATGCCTTCAGCTCCTACCAACTGGTTTTCAGCAACATGGTTTAAAAGAGATCATTTAAAGCCACCTTGAAGAAAGATCTGAACATTTTATATTCTGCCTCTTTAGAACACAAGGAAAGGCTGAGATACCTGGGTCTATTTAGCCCGGAGAAGAGAAGACTGAGAGGGGATTTCATCATGTTTATAAATATTTAAGGGGCAGGTGTCAAGAGGATGGGGCCAGACTTCTTTTCATGGTACCCAGGGACAAGACGAGGGGCAACAGGCACAAGCTAGGACACAGGAAATTCCATCTCAACAAGAGGGAAAACTTTATTTTGAGGGTCACAGAGCACTGAAACAGGCTGACCAGGGATGTTGTGGAGTCTCCTTCTCTGGAGATATTAAAAACTCACCTGGATGTGTTTCTGTCCAGCCTGTTCTAGGTAAACTTGCTTTGACAGGGTGCTGGACTACATGATCTCTGATTGTCCCTTCCAACCCCTACCATTCTGTGATTCTGTGATTATATAGTATACTTTATCACCTTCTGATGTAGACAGTATAAAAGGGGTTGATCTGTTTTTTGTTGCAAGTAAAGATTAGTGATTAACAAAGCGTACAAGTTTATCACTTGTTGCAAACTACTGTCAGAGACTACAGAAATACTGTCAGAGCCTTCAGAAATACCAGCTACATGCTGAGATGGCAAGCTGCAGTCACTTTTCTCCAGCCTTGTCCCATTATGAATAGAAGTCCTCTACCAGTACCTCTAGGAAAATAACCTGTAGAAGATCCTAGCAAGAAAAAGTGAAGAGAAGAAAGTTTTGGTTTGTGCTAACTCTGATCCCACTTTTTCTGAAACCACTGTGGTTTACCTCCACCTGGAGTGTGGTTTTAGCTGCGTCCCCACTAGCTGGCATGCCTGTGTACCAATAATAAGGCACAAGTCCAGTCATCATATGACATGGCTCCATCCCCAATGATTTTTCAAGTCCACACATCACACTGATGAACACCTCAGGCCATGAGGTTTCTGTTTTTCATTGTCTAATTATTTTTTCATATTGTGAAACCGCAAAGGCAAATTTCAAAACCTGTGAGCAAGAAAAGCTCACTTTTTAATGAAGAAGGAAGGGGGGTGAAAGAGAGAGTGAGGATGATGTATGTGTTGTACACAGTTTTATTCATATATTTGATGCCAGACATCCTACTATAAAGCATAAAAATATTCAATGTAGATGAATAAAACCCAGTGATTATTTAGAAACTTTCCCATCATGGTCTGCAGATCCCCCATCCCCATGGCACCACTCAGGGCTTTGCTTGTGTATGGGAGGTCCCAGCCAGGTTAGTTTTTCTGGGAGCTTAACGCTGAGCTGTCTATACAAGACTGAATCACAGCTTTTTGTATTTAACCCAAAACCAAAGGATAAAACCTCCTCCACGTTTCAAGACAGCTGGCTGTTAATAGAATGGGTTCTGCCCTGATCTGAACAGGGCTCAACCCCCCCACAGCCACTGGTGGTGCTGCTGGCCAACGGCAGTGTCCCTCATTAAGTCTTGCTAATTATATTAACTGCCTCTCAGCTGTTGCATGGGCACCAGCCAGGAAAGGGATAGTGACAGAAGTGATTCCCAAGAAGGAGGACTCTCTAAATGCACTAGCACATGTAATCCTGCCTTGCCAAGGGGAACAGACCAAGTGACATCTGGGGTCCTTTTCTCCTCTTTTGTAATCCTGGCCAGACTCTCTCAGCCAGTTAATGGAGATTGCAGCAGGATGTACCGTGAATTTGGGATATAAACTCGAGGGAAAGCCACGTCGATCAACTGTCTATACACTGGAGCAGGAGGGTTGGAGCACAGCTGTCTCAAAAATGCTTGGCACACACACCTTCTGAGGTACCCGGAGCATCCATCTCTTCACACCATTGCAGGCCAAAGCTCTCTTTGCATCTGACCTGCTTGAGGCTTGCTGGTGAAGTTGGGGCCCAGGGCAGGAATGCAGAGCAGTGCTAATGCAGTTATTCTGAAGTCTGCCTGGAGCTGCAGGATGCACTACTGTGGGCACCAACTGAGCAGTGATTCCTTTGGGCCAGCAGGAAACTCCACCCTCTGGGGCATCCATATCATCAAGCTCAGTTGCCCTGGTACACAACCAGCCAGAGCCCTGGTACGATCTTCTGTCTCCCTCATACTGCTGCTTGGCAAGGGGCTGCAGAGGGGTTGTCTCTCCCCATGCCTGCATCAAACAAATAAGTTAATGGCAGGAGAGAGAAAGAGAGCCCCACATCATAAGCATCCTGATAACACAAGGGCTGAGACCCTCACCAGTGATGGAGCACCAAGTTCCTGCCATGACTCAGGCAGAGATGGGTGTTTCACATTCTAGGCAGAAGCCCCTGGTAATGGGGTGACACATGAGTTGACCAAGCTGAGGCATAGCAGGCATAGCAGCAGAGCGAGGCGTCCACACCTTTTCAGGGCAACAATACTCCAGCTACACACATCCCACCTGCATTGCATCGAAGGATCATTCAACAGCTTGACTGCTTCTCTGCAGAGGGAACGCACCAGCACAGGGACCAGCCAGCGGACATCTGCTCCCTGTGCTGCTGTCCTGAGCCAGCCAAGCACAAGCCATGTCCACAACAGCCATATCACCTCATTAGTGTGCTGGCACTGTGCCTAGGTGAGTAATGTCTGCTGGAGTTAATGAGTGCTGCATTCGGGGCCATGGCCACACCTGCATGCACCAGGCTCAGCATGGCCTTGGGGGACCAGGCAGGGTGGTAAGGAATGAGTATCTGGGTCAAAGACCCTGGCTCCTGACATGTGCTGAGTTATCTGGTGGCATTGTTCTCCCATTTCCCTGTCCTGGAAAAGCAGAGCACTCAGTGACATAAACACCCTTATAATGACTCTGGCAAAGGTGTGCCACTGCGAGACAGCACTGACCTGGGCTCGGTGCAGCCAAAGGCACAGGTACCTCTTGGATCTGGTCACATCTACCCACCCTATCAGGAGCTTAGGAACATCTTGGGTGGTACTAAATGGCATCGGAATGCTTTCCATGAGCTCCAGTGCTGTCCAGCCTGGCTCAATGGCAGATAACAGCACTACAAGCCTGTGAAACAGCAGCAAAACCAAAATAACCCACCCAAATTCATAGCACCATGACAGCAGAGGGGGCATCAGCCTCTACACATATTTCAGTTTGAAAGAAAAATGAAAAAAATAGGAGAAAACAAGATGACATGTCCTTGACCCAGCAGGTAATCATCTCTTTCCAGGGAAGGTACCCAGGAAAAGCATGTGGCACATTATCAAGAAGGTGTGTGAACTATCATTCTCACAGCCGTGCAGCCACTGATCTTTGCTCTGACTCATTAGCAGAGCATGTTCCTCCCATGCAAGGTGCTGGTGTTGGCATAGATTTGAGGAACCTTGACCTGTTCAGGTGAATATGGTGTACTGGGTCTTGCAGGTATTCTGTTCAGAGAGGTTAATAGTTAAATCCTTAACAGCCACGGGTAGGCTGCACGAGTTGGTGTCAAACCCTGTTTGGTTGTTCGTGTGGTCCTGGTCAGGCTGTCCCTTTACAGGTCTTGCAGAGGCAAAACAGGCTTTTACAACCATGGGTTAGAGGCAGCGGTTGTTGTACAGAGGTTGTTGGCTCCATGGGCAATTCTAAGTGGGGTAAATTCCTCCTGGGGGGAATTTCTGCACAAGCCGTGCCAAACCTGCTTCTGAGTTCTAAGCTACAGACAAGCGAGTGGGGTGGAGTTTAATCTACAAGTGATGCTACAAGGGATGAGAAGTCAGAGGGTGTGAAGTGTTCAAGGCCAGTTTGGATGGGACTTTGAGTGGCTTGGTCTAGTAGAAGCTGCCCATGGCGGTGAGGGTGGAACTAGATGATCTTTCATGTCCCTTCCAAATATAACTATTCTATGCTTCTACAACTTTATTGTGGCCTTTCAGCACTTCAATGGGGTCTACAGGAAGGATGGGGGCAAACTTTTTAGCAAGGTAATGGCTTTAAACTAGAAGAGGGAAGACTTAGACTAGATGTAAGGAAGAAATGTTTTACAATTAGGATGGTGAAACACTAAAAGAGGTTGCACAGAGAGGTGGTAGATGGCCCATCCCTGGAAATATTCCAGGTCAGGTTGGAAGGAGCTCTGATCATCCTGATCTAGTTGAAGACATCCTGGCTCATTGCAGTAGAGGTTGGACTCTATGACCCTTGATGATCCCTTTCAAGGCAAATTATTCTATGATTCTATGACTTGTTCTTGGCATTTCTATGGCACACAGGATCCCAAGGAGTATGCAGGGATGTAGCACAAGATAGCTGCAAGCTGTGCTGCCTAAAGGACATACCATTTGGCAGGAGGAAGAGGCAGNTCATTCAACAGCTTGACTGCTTCTCTGCAGAGGGAACGCACCAGCACAGGGACCAGCCAGCGGACATCTGCTCCCTGTGCTGCTGTCCTGAGCCAGCCAAGCACAAGCCATGTCCACAACAGCCATATCACCTCATTAGTGTGCTGGCACTGTGCCTAGGTGAGTAATGTCTGCTGGAGTTAATGAGTGCTGCACTCGGGGCCATGGCCACACCTGCATGCACCAGGCTCAGCATGGCCTTGGGGGACCAGGAAGGGTGGTAAGGAATGAGTATCTGGGTCAAAGACCCTGGCTCCTGACATGTGCTGAGTTATCTGGTGGCATTGTTCTCCCATTTCCCTGTCCTGGAAAAGCAGAGCACTCAGTGACATAAACACCCTTATAATGACTCTGGCAAAGGTGTGCCACTGCGAGACAGCACTGACCTGGGCTCGGTGCAGCCAAAGGCACAGGTACCTCTTGGATCTGGTCACATCTACCCACCCTATCAGGAGCTTAGGAACATCTTGGGTGGTACTAAATGGCATCGGAATGCTTTCCATGAGCTCCAGTGCTGTCCAGCCTGGCTCAATGGCAGATAACAGCACTACAAGCCTGTGAAACAGCAGCAAAACCAAAATAACCCACCCAAATTCATAGCACCATGACAGCAGAGGGGGCATCAGCCTCTACACATATTTCAGTTTGAAAGAAAAATGAAAAAAATAGGAGAAAACAAGATGACATGTCCTTGACCCAGCAGGTAATCATCTCTTTCCAGGGAAGGTACCCAGGAAAAGCATGTGGCACATTATCAAGAAGGTGTGTGAACTATCATTCTCACAGCCGTGCAGCCACTGATCTTTGCT
Source organism: Pedionomus torquatus (assembly GCA_013398155.1). Classification (NCBI taxonomy): domain Eukaryota; kingdom Metazoa; phylum Chordata; class Aves; order Charadriiformes; family Pedionomidae; genus Pedionomus; species Pedionomus torquatus. The sequence goes on from VZRU01014258.1 coordinate 308,726, forward strand.
CTGACTCATTAGCAGAGCATGTTCCTCCCATGCAAGGTGCTGGTGTTGGCATAGATTTGAGGAACCTTGACCTGTTCAGGTGAATATGGTGTACTGGGTCTTGCAGGTATTCTGTTCAGAGAGGTTAATAGTTAAATCCTTAACAGCCACGGGTAGGCTGCACGAGTTGGTGTCAAACCCTGTTTGGTTGTTCGTGTGGTCCTGGTCAGGCTGTCCCTTTACAGGTCTTGCAGAGGCAAAACAGGCTTTTACAACCATGGGTTAGAGGCAGCGGTTGTTGTACAGAGGTTGTTGGCTCCATGGGCAATTCTAAGTGGGGTAAATTCCTCCTGGGGGGAATTTCTGCACAAGCCGTGCCAAACCTGCTTCTGAGTTCTAAGCTACAGACAAGCGAGTGGGGTGGAGTTTAATCTACAAGTGATGCTACAAGGGATGAGAAGTCAGAGGGTGTGAAGTGTTCAAGGCCAGTTTGGATGGGACTTTGAGTGGCTTGGTCTAGTAGAAGCTGCCCATGGCGGTGAGGGTGGAACTAGATGATCTTTCATGTCCCTTCCAAATATAACTATTCTATGCTTCTACAACTTTATTGTGGCCTTTCAGCACTTCAATGGGGTCTACAGGAAGGATGGGGGCAAACTTTTTAGCAAGGTAATGGCTTTAAACTAGAAGAGGGAAGACTTAGACTAGATGTAAGGAAGAAATGTTTTACAATTAGGATGGTGAAACACTAAAAGAGGTTGCACAGAGAGGTGGTAGATGGCCCATCCCTGGAAATATTCCAGGTCAGGTTGGAAGGAGCTCTGATCATCCTGATCTAGTTGAAGACATCCTGGCTCATTGCAGTAGAGGTTGGACTCTATGACCCTTGATGATCCCTTTCAAGGCAAATTATTCTATGATTCTATGACTTGTTCTTGGCATTTCTATGGCACACAGGATCCCAAGGAGTATGCAGGGATGTAGCACAAGATAGCTGCAAGCTGTGCTGCCTAAAGGACATACCATTTGGCAGGAGGAAGAGGCAGGCAGAGAACAACAGCCCTCGTGGTTGTGGGAAAGTGAGTGAGGTTTGGGGACAGGAATTAGAGAGCTCTGAGCTGCTCCTGGCAGGTGACACATGGACCTCCAAGCCAGCTAGCACTGCATCCCCACTGCTGCTCCAGTTCCAGCAGTAAGGCTCAGGAAAAGATAGCCAGGTCAATCCCTGCCCCCTCAGACTTCACCTTCAGCTCAGGAAATGGTGCTTTGACCTGGGATCTTCACAGGTGGATTTTTCTTCATTCCCAGGCTCCCTCAAACTTAACACATGCCTTAGTCCTGACCTGCCTTGTACACTGATCCTCTAGTGAAGTGGTACATCAATAGGTATGAACCAAAATGTTGCTATGTTGTGAACAGAGGTTCTCCAACTTTCCTGCAGCAGTGTGCTGTGTCTTGGAGAGATCGAAAAGAACAGAAACACTCAAAATTACCTCTGAACAACAATGCTGATTTACCAGAAATGCAGAAAGATAATAAATACAATTAGAACTGTTAAAAACATTCAGCTGAAAAATTTCCCTGTCATCAAAATGAGGCATTTACCAAATGTTTATTGGAAAAAAAATAATTTTGAATAAGTGAGAAATTTTTGAACTGAAAATAGGTTTTCATTTTATGTAATCAAAACTTTAATTTTGTTTTTCAAATTCTCCTTTCAAAGCTAAAGTTTGTTTCCTCCTCAGGTCATCCATGTAAGTTCCACATGAAAAGGAGATATGACTAATACCTGAGGGGGAAGTAGAGGAGAATTCCTCCCCACCTTTTTCAAAACTGAAGGAAAACATGAGAAAAGAAAGAGGTGAGCCCCTAGGCAGTATTAATTCTTTTGAGCCTAGCAATGAAAGCAGGAAAATAAAGGATGAAGATACACCCAGGTAGGAAATGCTTTGCGTTTTCAATCACATTATTTCAACTACAATCAAAAACAACCTTTTGATTTTTAAGCCCAGAGGAATTCCACAGCAAAAGATACTTCTAAGATATGTTTCATCATACTGTAATGACAGGGACTACATAGATTAAAAGAGGGTCTGTCAGGTATTAGGAGAGTTTGTAAGCCCATAGTAAGAAGATAATGTGGAAAACTGCTAGAATAGTGGCTGTGGACTTGTACAGGACTGTTTCAAAGTCAAGCATAAATTAATAATATAGATCAATTCCCTGATATAAGTAAGGGGTATTGCATTACCTCAATGTATGTCTCAATTAAAAAGCAGTATGTACCTAGTTGCTGAAGGAATGCATCAACCTTCTGTATTTCACATCAGAAGAGGAATACAACAGGAGCAGGAGGTAGAAGGGAAAGATTTGGATTCTGCATACCTTCACAACACATTGACAGGCCTGTACATGAGTGCTTTGCATCTGAAACTGTATGCTAAACATACAAAAAAACAAAAGAAAACAACAACAAAAAAAACCCAACCATCAAATGCAAGGACATACAAATCAGGGGAAGGCCAAAATGGTAGGAGAGAAAGTTTGTATATTAGCTCCATCGGGTATTTATATTCATTGACAATTTCCCCCTGAACCTTCTCCAAGAGGAGCAGTCCCAGGTCTCTTAGCCTCTCCTCATGTCAAAGACGCTCCTGTCCCCTGTCATCTTCATGGCCCTTTGCTGGACTCCAGTATGCACATGTCTGTTCTGTACTGGGGAAGCCAGCACTGGACCCAGTGCTCCAGTTGTGCCTCACCAGTGCTGAGAAAAAGGGGAATATCACCTCCCTCAACCTGCTGGTGACCGTCAGCCTAACACACCATTTCTGCCCATGTTGGCCACCAGGACCGCCAGAGCTGTCTCTCACAGAGATTTGACACCAAGCTGAGTGCCAGTGATCCCAAACCACTCAGTGACTAATGGAGGACAGGATGAGTCCTCATTCCCACCCCATGAAGGTGCCATCTTCTCTTTTTCTGAGCCTGTTCATGAAGGAAGGCATGCCCTCTATTCCTTTCCAAAGCACCGGTTTTCCCTCTTTCCTCCCAGTTGATGGAGCAGGATGGGGGTGGCCAACCTTTTCCCAAAGCTGCTCTTCCCACACACAATTGCCTCCCTTGCTTCCCTTTGTAGGTCTTCCTTACCTGCCTCTGCCAACCCTTCCCGTCCTCAGCCCGAAGCCACCTTTACTTTCTCCAGTCCTGGCAGGTCTTGATGAACAGCTTGTGCCAGCTGGGCAGACAGTCCCATGAGAACCCCCCTCCAAGCTGGGTTTTGGTTTCCTGCCCCAGGGGAATCAAACAAGAGCTGGGGACCAGACTTCTCCCTCCACCATCCTGAGCAGGTCTCATGCTTCCCCAGAGCAAGGGAACAGGCTTTCCAAGGAAACATGAGTCTATGAGGGGCTTATTTTTAGGGAGATGTTTATCTGCTCAGAGGAGCCAGCAAAATCACCCCAGAGAGCGTGGACTTTGGAGTCTCAAGCCCAGCATTGTGGCAGGGAGAATGGAAGGGTGCAAACAGGAGGAGTAACTACTGCACTAATTGGAAATGACTTTAGGGGAATATAGGTCAACAGCGCATAATCTGTCCTGCAGTTTGGCCAGGCTACAAAAGTTTGTATCTCTGCCACAAACACTGCCATGAGAGGTTCAGGGATTGTGCTTGGTTAAAATAGAGAATTATGTCATGTCCTGAAAGGGCAGGAGCAGTGCTAGCAGCCAGAGTTAATAGTTGGAGCCAGACACTTGCCCACCTCCTGTGCCTTCTCCCCAGAAAACAGGATTTCTTTCTTGTCTGCCACTCACTGCTCCCAGCACCAGCTGATGAGGCATCTCTTTCTCCACCGGATGGTACAAAATAAGCGTCTGTCTTCCAGGAAAGGCACAAATCTTCTTTGACAAGCAGTGATATTAACAGGGATTAGGGAATGCAAGAGCCACTACCAGAAGTGACCGAAGGATGCAGCCCGGGCTGCCTGGCCCTGCAAGCATTTTAATCAAGATTAGAGGTTACACTGAGGACGGGGCTGTATTTTCAACCCACTGTGAAACCAGTTCAGAGCAGCAGTTTCTGAGCAGCTGGCAGCCTGCGATATGTGGGGGCTCACACCAGCACCAGTCCCCCTTAACCTCAGGAACAGGGTGCAGCGAAGGAAAGGGAGCATCACTGCTGGAGGGGTGGCTTGCGGAGGCATCACCACCCCTGGCTTGCGTTGCTTCCCAAGATGAGATGGGACCACAGCAAGAGATATGGTCCTGTCAGAGTTCCCTCAGCATGCTGATGGCAGGCAGGGCTGCACCTTGCCTTCAAACCCCACAGAAACCTCTCTATCAGGCAAAGGTTTTCCACTCTCTCTCACAAGAAGTGTGTTTGGCGATTTACAAATAGCACCCATACCCACCTCCTCACCGCCATCCATGTCCCCTCACATCAAGTCCCCATCACATCCCCATTTTTAGGTCTGGACCTTCAAAGTCAGTGAATGAAAGTGCCAGCAAATAATAAAATCCCATGTCAGTGGTATTTGTGTTTGTCACTGTTTCACCAGGATTGCTTTCTGGAGGCGGTAAAAAAGTGTTTTTCATATATTTGATCTCTTTCACTCTTAAAAGATCATCAGGAAGATTTGCCAGCAATTTGTTTGTGGGATGAGAAGTGATGGATTGTTAATTCTTTAATTATAGCTGCTGTCTGAGTATCACAGTCACATTTGGGGCTTGGACATACATTTAATGCTGAAGTTTTGATCCCTTGAAATCCTGCCTCTATTGACATAGCCACAAGATCTTATTCAAAGAGTTGGAAAAAGCAAAATCTTTAGCTTTTGTGATGAGCATAGTAATTTTTCTGACTAGCAGATAACGTGGAGTTCAGGGGCCATTCCAGCTGTGGCAATGTGGGTGTCGGCACAGCGGGTGAAACACACCTGGGGACCTGAGGAAACATTCAGGGTGAGCTTCCTTCACATCTGGGCTGCTGAATTGGCTACAGTGTAAAGTAAGTGTGCACTCATGGGTGTGCACGTGTGTCCACACACGTGTGACAGCGGTCCTCTGTATGTGTTAAAATGCTACCCAGCCATGTGATGTGCTGAACGACAAAAGCAGTAACACATGAAGTTACACACTGACTCTTTGGATTTGAAGCTTGGTTACACCCAGCCTTTGGTTTCCTGCGGTTTCAAATGAAGGTTTTCTTCCTTCTCCTTAGAAGTGCCTCCACACTCAAACAGAAAGTAGGAGAGGGAAGGGAAACATGCAAAAAAAGAGGGATGATTCAAAGCACCCACCAAACACTGTCAGCTCTGGTTATTAGGTGTCTTGTTATCCTGTGTCAACAATATGTGGACTGCTATTAACTACATGTGTAAATAATCACAACCGCTGAACCCCTCATGGATTTTCGCAAGAAAAATTGCCTGTGTGAAACTGCCACAGGATGTGCCTTATTCTCTGGTCTGTATTCTTTATTCTCTTGTTTAAAAATTTCATTTACGTAGTCAGAAACAATGCCACGAGATCCAGGCCAGAAACCGCACACCCTAACTAACCAGGAAGAAAAGCCAAAGCAAATATTCCTGGATTCTGCAACACAGAGTACACACTGGATAATTATCTACCCAAGATATTCAGAGAATAACAAATAACATATTAAAAATATAATAATAATAATGTCAGGGTTGGTCCATGAGCCCTTCAGCAGCCAAATGTTGAACTAACATATTATGACTTTGAATGAGTTGCTCGCAGGGGTCTATTCAGCGCCGTGGGGGCTGTGGGTCCCCCCCCACTGCTAGTGCCTGCTGGTGGGGTGGTGGGTGCTGGAACAGAACTCCCGTTCCCACCAGCACCCTGCCTGTCCCGGGACAGCCTGCGATGTGGAGAGGTCCAAAAACCTGGTGCTGAGGACGGCGGCTGCCCTGAAAACCCCGAGCTGTCACCCTGCAAAGGAGCGCCTGGGCTTGTGCCAGCCACGTAGTACTGGCCCCGGTCCCATATGTGTGTGGACTCACTTCCTTTGCCGCAGTACATTTGGTCCCTCCTTGGAGTGCTGATATAAATAAGGTCACTCACACAAACACACCCTGTTTGTTTTCCTCGCTGCCACCAGCCCTCACCCTCTCCAAATATGATCGCTATGTCCCCACTCGCGTGCCCTGATCCGACGTCCCCGTTCTGGTCCTTGCCTTCCTCCTGGGCCCAGAAGCGCCAGCTTTGCATTGCAATCAAAGTGAATCCCAAGAAGCCACCTTGCAGCTGGTGAGAAATGAAATGTCATGATGGCTTGAAGGATTAGGAGAGGGCAAGGGTCAAGCGTATTACCCTCCTCATATAGCTCACAGGCTTTCTGTTAGGAAAATCCCCTTCCAGTTATTGGTGCGGCAAGTTACAGAGATCCCCAAGACAGTTTCCTCTCAAGCCAGCACCTCCCACCTCTTCCCTCTGCCTCTACCTCCCACAGTCCCCCACCACTAGGAACCTCTGGGTAGCTTGCTTCAAAGCAGGTTGCAGTTTCAGATCCTGGTGTAAGTTAAACAAGGGAGATGGGACGTGCTCCTCCACAAACTCAGGGTCCAGGTTATAAATAATGTGATCTGAAGAACTCTGTCATGTAAGCAGATACGGATGTCTCTTTGACAAAAGAGAGGGGCAGAGACATTTCCCCAAGATATGCACTGGGGTGAGTGGAAGAGACAGGATCTAGAACCTTTCTTCCAGGGCTTTGTGCTTTAAACTAACAAATTAGTCTACTACTTTTATAGACTAAACATATTAAAAGCACAAAAAAAAACAACCAAACAACCTAAGCCTTAGATTCTGTTACTTCAGTGCATCTCAGCACTAAGATCAGAGCATCCCGATACAGAATTTTCATTGCCAATTCTTCCATTTTAAAATGGTCTTCCCTGCGCTATAATTACTTCGTATTATCATTACTACAGAAGAAATACTATTACCTACAGTAAAAAATAGTGAAGTGGAAAAGTTTTTTTTAAGTGAAATAGAATTTTTCTAGCATTTTTCTTATTAAATTCTGCCATGTAGTCCTAGATAGCTGCGTCACTGCCATTGATACAAATGGAGGTTGCCAGTGGATAGACATGAGACTGTTTGGTCCTCAAAGTACATGATCTGCCTAATGGAGAGAAGCATATCTACTAAAGCACTGTGGTGGCTTGTATTTAACACTCCAGAATAGCCCATCAGGCATGCTGTAGCAAAGAGAAAGGAAAATAAAAACTGACATGACAGCAGAGGATATTTTTTTCCTGAGGCAGTCGTGAATCTAATACAGCACATCAATCAAAGGCTACTAACTGGCCTGACTTGCACTCATAATATTTTACAATGATATAATTGAAGGAATCATTCAGCTCAGCTTATGCTTTTCAATGGAATTGGGATGTGCAGTTTTTATTTACCTACAAACTTTCTGGTGAGTACCATGTTGTGGAGAGGGTTTGTGATTTGCTTTTATAATGCTCCGCTAGTCTCTGTTTTGCTGTAAACTTCCTTGCAGTCTGGCATGACTCCATTTCTCATTTTCTTCTCTTCCAGCAGCAGTTTTGAACTTGGGTAGTTCACGGTTATCCCTAATTTTCCCAGCTTACCTTGCTGTTTTGCAGGGCTGCAGCTTGGCCCTAGTCACTGAGAGAAGCCCATGCTTTGAAAGAGCAGTATGGGCTAGGATTCATCCATCACCATCAATGGGGTTCTCTGGAGGAAAAAAGCAGCAGGGTTAAGCTTCAAGAATTTAACCAGAAACACCTTCATTTGCAGTTTCCCTGCAGACGAAACACTTCTGAAATGGATGGAACTGCACATGTTGAAAACTGAAATAATGCAGCTGGGTACCCATCTCCCAGTAACCCAGCTGAGGGCTGTCCTAGTGCAAACGCCTTTGAATGTCCACGCAGGGAATGGCAGACCACAGCACTGCAACTCGCAGTAACTGGAGAAAACAGCATATCAAGCATGGCCTCTTAATCGGTTTTGATCCACGCTCCTCTATCTCGGCTCACAAGGCGTACTTCATGTGCATGGCTGGAGGGGACTGTCCAGCATTCGTGATTTTATTGTCTAGGAGACTTCATCTCCAGCCTGAGTTTAGTCCAACACACATTTTACCATCTGCTCTATTTCCTATGTGCCTATGAGATCATTTTTCTACACGTAAAATTATAAAGTGAAGATTCACATATGCTTACACAGCTTATTTCTATTATTATTTGTTAAACGCTGAGAATTTCCTTGGCACAATACAGGGCCCAGAATGAAGACATATCAAGGCCTGAAGCCATGCTTCATGTAAAATACACCCAAAATGGCTATTCTGGCTGAAAGAACAGTGTTAGGAATTTCAAACCACTTCCCTTCCTCGGAGTTCTGAGCCGATTCATGACATTTCTGGCAATGCAGTTTAAAGAACCATTCACAGAAATTTGTGCTGCAGTCATCACAAAAGCTTTCTTTTTTTGCCCGTGCAAAACCTGATTTTCAGTGCAAAATATACATTTCAGCAAGTTTAAGATTATCCATAAAGGGTTTGGAATGCAATTTCAGAAAAAAAAAAAAAAATCCAGTAATGAGAAAATGTCACTATTCTTTTTTTAGTTGATAGTAACTATAATGTTGGTTGTCCAAGAAGCTCATTTCTTAGTGAAACTTTTAAAACTCATTTTCCATTTTCTATTTGCTTGTGTTATTCTTCTCAACCTACACTTCCCATGTTACTTACAGCAGCTCTTGGGGAGAGATGAAACATTACAAAACTGAACTGAAGCTCCCTGCCCTCTTTCCCTGCTCTTCCATTCTTGGTTTCCATCCTCTGTCTTTCTGGTTCCTTGTCTCTCCTGGAGACAGTGGGGGATGGTGGCTGGATGCTGTCCCAGATCTGGAGGAGGCTGTGTGGCCAGGCATGCCCTTTCTCACAATCCCTCTCCAGGTGCAAAGGAAGCCTTGTGTCCCTTCCCTTGGTGTGTCCAAAATACCGATGTCTGTATTTGTGCTACATATCTGAAGCTCCCCTCAGAATCAGTAGGAAGAAACAGGCCTGTATAAAGGATAATTTACCTCATCCTTGATAGGTTTGTGCCCAAAATAGGTGAGATGAATCATGTCTTCAAAGTACCATGCTCTGCTGACCACAAAGAGAGCCCAGATGAGTACATGTTAGCTGAGACGGGTCCTGTCCTCAGCATCTTCTCTTTATGCCTTTGTCCTGTCTATTCCCATGTTGCTCACAGCACGTTATCCTCCTGAATGCTCTTTCTTCTAGCTTTCCTTCTCATTTAAGTAGCAATGCCCAAAGAAATGGTATCTTTCCCTCAGCTGCTATTTAGAAGCAATTTCACAGTCTGGGTTTTCTTCTGAGATATCTGACTCACGTGGTATTTCATGGAGTGCCTTCCACAAATCATTTGTGAAAGCTCCAAGCTTATATTTCACATCTCTTCTCAAAACTCACCTCTGCCAGGATGCATACACTGTAGCTCGCCTATTGCTAATAGCTAAGTGGGTGGTCTGTTGGGAGTCATTAAAATTCTTCCTCTTGTACATTAACATCCCCCCCCCCAAAAAAAAAAAAAAAAAAAATCCCCAAAACTTTTAGGAGTGAAACCTGCTATTATCCTATCACCAGTGTGCTAGTGCTGGCAGAGCCATGTACTAGAGCCCCTCAACTCTACAGTGTGGGTTTATACAACGGTTTACAATAGCTTTCTGACACTGCATGAATGGCAGCATAAATTACAGTGCAGAAATAGATCAACAAGCTAAAGTGGCTTTACTTCTTCTTTAAAGAGCTCTTACAGGCACCAATGCTCCTCTATGGATTTAAAGGAGTCTTTTCTTCTTACTCCTCCACCTTCCTCATTTTAAGCAGGCAGCAGTGAATGGAATAGCACATTGTGAAACACCATTGCCTCTTTATCAGGTTACAGCACTAGAGAAAAGAAAAGATGAAAATCCAAGTGAAAATCACTCTTGCTTCCAGTCTCACCCTGCCTTGGAATTCCCTCTAATAGCTGAAAGGGATTAAGTTCTTAAATAACTTGCTGACAAAACCACTGTACAATAGGACCAATTGGTAACATCAGGAGGAGATGTTCTGCTTTGTTTTTGCTCAGATTCATAGAGGGTCAGACTAAAATACAACTATTCTCCTAGCCCATAAATAAATGGAAAGCCTGATCCAGTTGCAGGAGACATCAACACAGGGTTGAGGTTTGTGAGAGAATGATATCTGGAAGGAAGTCTTCCCATGTGGGCACGGTGGGTGCAGGCAAATACCTGCTTTGGCAAGAGGAGGGCTTGTTAATCTCAAGTGCTGAGTGGCCACACATCTCATGGAAATCTGTGGGAGATGGGGAAGATCTTTGCCTTTGGGAGTCAGCCCGTTAGCAGTACACTCCTGAAAGAAGCTGAGAGCTCACAGAGAAGTTGCTTAATGCTTTCATCCCCCACAAAAAGGCAAAGATAGAGGTCCACTATTATGAATGTTGGCCTATTACTGCAGCACTTAGGCATCACGACTGGCATCAGGACATGGATGTAGCAGCCGGCAGTGGTGGATCAGAGTGAGTACACAGGGGCAAGTGTGAAGCTGAAATAGTGCTGACAGTATTAGGAAAAGAGGCAGGAGAGCAAAAGCACAAAGACCTGTGGCGCTGCCCTCTTATTCTAACATTGTGTGGACTAGGGTTAAGCTGTATGCCTACCGGTCTTCAAAAATATCTGTAGAAGGTACCAATAATATCCCTTAACTTCAGCAGATTTTGCTCAGTACAAGCTGGGACAAAACACTTAAGAAAAGTCACTGCAGTTGTTGCCAGTTGTGTTTCTGCTGTAATTTGGATAGCCAAGGTGGGCTTTATGGGAGGATTAACCAGTAGAAGCCAAGGACCAGCGTCCATTGCTCCTAGTTGTAGCTCACTTTGCAGGTGTCCTCACCACACAGGTGCTAAGAATCATCTGGTCTCACTTAGACATTTATGGGAAACACAACCAGGTCAGAGCAAGTTGTTTCCAGGATTCTTTTCTCACTGACAAAGGGAAAGTGGTACCTTCAGAAGGAAAGCCATCACATCCTAAGATAAACTCAGCCAAATAAACCTTGCTTTTCACGAATGGTAAGGGGAACCTCAGACTCATCCAATGAGTAGTATGATGAATCCCACTCATAGTACTCAAGCATCCCACGCTTTCCCAACACCACCAACACCTATTAACTGCAGCTGTTACTATGTTTCAGAAACTACAACCCAAACAGATGAGATTCCCAGCATCAGCATTTTCCCTAAAGAACCAGCCACCCATGACTACGTTCAGGTCCATTTCAGGACCAAAACCTTACTTCTGCCTCAGCTTTGGAGGTCTGACACCTCTTTGTGTAGTTATACTGGTGCATGTGCTGTCCTAGATGAAGAGGCCCAGCCCCACCACTAAAGAGAAATGTTATCCAGAAGAAATCCTGCCCCTCAACCTCTCCTCTCCTCTCCACTCTTCTCCTCTCCTCTCCTCCTCTCCATCAGACAGTCTGGTGGCTCCTACAGAGACAACTGCTGTAAGGATCACTTTTCAGGTTCCACCTGGCAGGGTTGGTGTGTGCCTTCAGCTCTTTCCCACAGCTCAAGATGTGGCCTTAAGAATGTATTGCAAACACACACATTGCCTGAGACTTCAAGCTGCTCTTGCTGATGTCTCATTATGCTGCAAGGTGATAAGTCTCTGATAACAACTGTGAAATCCACAGTGACCTGTCACATCTGGAATCAATGGGTACTTGTGAGATGCTTTTGCCCATGGCCTTATGCTACCTGCAGAGAAACATTGGGTTAAAATAAACAGAAGAGCAAGAAAGCATCGTTACCAGGCAGGCACCTGGCAAAGAGTGCCTTTTCCCTGTGACAATTTACTCTGCAGTTTTCAGGTTTGTTACTCCATTTGGGGTCATGTTGCTTCAATGTCTTTTCCCCAGGAATAAATACGGTATGAAAATTCTCCTAATGGACCCCTGAGGACAGAGTCTAACTCCGGGTTGCAGAAGCAGCTGGTAAACACTCTCACAAGCTGTAATATCCACATGACAAACCTCCATACACACTCACGCCCCATCACACAGCACCGCCATCAGCCTTCACTCTGTGCTTCCCACAACAGGGGCCAGGGACCCTGGGGAGTGAACACCAGGAGGAGAGGTCCCTGCCGTGTGCCTGTGTACAGCCAGCCATAGTATCCAAGGCTAGGGGAAACGGTGGGAATTCCCAACCCAGTGCAGAAACTAAATCCAGCACTGGCATTTAAAGAGAGGAGAGACAAGCAGAGCCTGGGACTGATGCTGGTTTGGTAAGCTGCAAGAATAGGTCAAGCTGTCAGCTGTTATTAACCTTAGCAAAAAACGTATCTTCCAGTTTAGCCTCAATTAATTTATATGGTGTTTATTTGAGAGGCTTCTTACTGCACCATGGAACTACTGGCCCTGTCTCCAGCCTGGCTAAGCTGCCTGTCTCTCCTTCTGCACCATTTAAATGTCAGTTATATTTTTTGTGGTTGACTGGTTAGTGAAACGATGACCGAGTAAGTGTTTGTGCTAACTGATATACAAGAAGATGCATCATTAAGCAGAAACAGACATAGGATGATATGATTTTGATGTGGTCCTGGCTTGCTTTTGGAAACACGTTTTCTACTAGAGAAGTGGTGAGAAACATGAGACTCTTAAGTCTGATCCTATTCTCCCCATTTTGCCCCCCCTTGTCTGAAGTGTATCAAAAAGAAGTACCACCAGAAACCAAAGCTGTGGTACATTCAAAAGAATGGCCAAATTCTGTTTATCGTGACTAGCATGGTGTGAGGAAGTCATTGCAACTCGTTACTAAATGGCACTATATTTCTGATAGAACGTATCTCCCCTTGCTTCTTCAAGGAAGAAAGGACCCTGAAACTCAAATGTCCTTGAGTATTAACCAAGATGGTTAGGCACCAGGGAACAGGCCATCGAGACCATGGTAGCTTCACAGTGCCCTGCACCTTCTTATCCCACTGCTGCCTAGCAAGTTCTCAGTCCTCAGCCAAAAAAACCAACCTCACCCCATACAAGACCTGGGGGGAGCTGGGCACTCTGGATACATTCTTAGCCCTTCTTAGAGCTAAGAAGGAGCAGAGGTCCTGGACCTCAGTGATACTGCTCAGCTCCCAGCTGTGCTTTGGTCCCTCCAACCATTTCCAAGTCCAATCTGCTATCCAGGAGAATAGCCCAAATGATGGGCCTCCAACCTAGCCTACGGCCTGCAAGTCCAGGTTCAGGTCCTAACTCAGAAATGTAGACAAGGCCATCAAAACCAGCCAGACTCCAGCTGGTGGGAACCCCAAGGCAAGACCAAGAAGAGATCTCCTTTTGCTTGGGACCCTGCAAGGCAGGTGTCAGGGAAGCCCAGGTCCAAATCTTTGTGCTGAGTCAGAGCAGAGGTTTGACATGGCTCTGAAGTCCCCATACATCAGTCATTACATATCTATGTGCTCTGGTAGGGGAGAATGGCTCCAAAACTCTCTTGTTGGAGCTGTTTGACTTTATATACATGATTAAATATTCATTGGACTAATGAGGAAGATTTATTGACTGGTCAAATATTTAGGGAAACAAGAATGAGAACTGGGCTTGTGTAAACTCAGGGAATATGAATCCAGATGTGCACTTTGGCCTTATCCCAATCCTATATAGGGCAGATTTCTAGCAATAACCTGCCCTTTTTCCTACCAGTGGTAGAAGGAAAACCTGGGTCTGCAGGCCAGACAACTCTCATCACAGGCTTCAGCCATAATCCTGGTGGTAATAAATCAATTATCAGAATTTGGTTGGTCAATAGTCTCCATCCACTGGTCAGCATAGACTGAAGTCTACAATTCCTACTTCAAATCAAACAGAAAGACGATTTCAACATGGGTCAGCCAACACCAACAAGACTGTATGAGGTACCCAGCTGCTCTGGACAGACAGATGGATGTACTGCACATGCACAGGTGTTGAGGACCTGCACGCACTGTCCCCAAAATACAATTAGCAACACAAGTGAGGAGGAAGTTCAGAAACAACTGTTTCAATAGCTGCCCAGTGCCAGCAAACACTGAGAGCACTCCCTCTTCTCTTGTTGTCAGGGGATGTCTGCCTCAAGCCTCCTCTGAAAACAGGCCCAAGCGGATGGCTTTTGCAGCCCACACAAGTGACCACATTTCAATTCTTTCAGGCCAAGAAATGGAGGAAGTTTGCAGGGTCTGGAACCTTCCCACAAAGGGAAAATAAGATATCTCCAGCACTTCTGAAATAAAGAAATACCCATTCTCATCTGGGCAAAGTACACATTGACTGGCACGAGAAGGAATGGGAAAAGCCTTCAGGAAATAGCTAACAGTTTCCAAGTCTTGCCTTTGGTTCATTTTCACAGACACTGCCTTTCTTCAGGGGAAAAAACTATCCTTTTTAAATGTGCCTGACCCTGTCCTCTGTTCCTACAAACATTGATTCAGGGAGGTGCTTTGTTGTTATTTATTCTCAACTAACGACTGAACTGGCACGGCTCTGAAGAAAGGGTTTCCCAAAAGCCCAGTGTCTGCAGGCGTTCCTGTTCCTTGCCTGTGTTCCTCCCGCCCTTGGCTGACAGTGAATTGCCACAAAACCTCAATTTTGGCTTAGCTGGGGTAAAAGCGGGATGAAAACTGTGCAACCACCACATCTCTTCTTTCTGTACTCTTAGAGGTGAGATGCATGAGTTTTCTCCTCCCCATATAGTACTGAAATCCAATCAGATTTGCAAGGCATTACCTGGTTGTGTATCTCTGGCAAGTATGGCTGCCTACATTTTTAGATATATATACAAACATATATTAGTGTATGCCTATGGCTTCCTAGTACTCTGAACATGCCCATGCACATTGTCTGGCGCTGAAGCCATCCTTGCACAGAAGAGCCCATAGCGTCCTCCTAAACTCTCACTATCCCATGTCTAGGCACTGTCCAGGAGGGCGATAATTCATGCAGGCTCCACCACTCCCTGTTGGACCAGTCCAACAGTTTTGCAGAATAGACAGTCACGCTCCACTGTCCGAAGCAATCTAAGGCTTTGTTTAATTTACCAGTCTAGGGGACAGCCTGTGAGATCCAAGTCACAACCAGCTCCTAACTGAATTGAATCCAAAGCTCAATACAGCTGAAGGAGCCAAAAAAACTTCCCTCAGGAGACCGGTGCCACTTGCCAGAGTGGGAAATGTGGGTCCTCAGCTTTTCGGATGCTCAGGCTCAGCACAGCCCACAGCAGAGCCTTACAGTCGATGCAGTTTTCACACTTGCAGCTCAACATGTGGTTGCACATGTTTGTGGCTAAAAATGGGCTTTCTCCATAATGAAACTGGAATCAATAACCAATCAAGCTAGTATGTGCTTCTGTGGAACAGCTTAAAATAGGGTTTCTTTCTTTCTTTCCTAGCAACTGCTCGCAGTAAGCGCAACCTTTCATTTCTTCCACAGAGCTGAAAAGAGCTCTGTGATCACATCATCGCAGCACAAGGCAGTCACAAATATTCCACGTCTTATAAAGCCAGAGAAGGACAAGGAACTGAAAGGCAGCAAACCACTCTATACAATAGAAAAAGAAAAAAAAAAAAAACAAAACACCCTTATGCTTATAGAGCAGCAACAGAATTACCAAGCTGAGCACTCCAGAAGTGAAGCGTGTGTAAATTAAGGTTGCTTGTGTAATATTACTTCACTCCCCCACCTCCCTCTGCACATGTGAGTCCTGAAACAGCCTTTAATTATAAGAGCTGCATGCATATTTTTTACCGCTGTACCCCTCTCTCACCCTGTTCCCAGCAGTTGATTAATGAACAGCTATTCAATATCTTGTTTTCTTCTCCAGCACTTGGTCTCATGCTTCATTTTTACTGCTCAAACCCTGATCTGAAGTCAGAAGTCTCCCTGGATTGTGCAGGGATGGATTTTTTTACAGATGCTTATCATTTGGCTGAATTTGGGTAGGTTTTCCAAAGGATGTGAAGAGGTCAGGCATGTGAAACAAGCTCGCTGACTGCACCTCCCTGCTCCAGATTGCAATGGCACAAGAGTCCTCCGGAAAAGGCAGCAGTGGTTTCCCCTGAGGACAACACAACTCATTTTCCTTCTGAGATGTGTTGTAAGATCAGCCCAAGGGGAGTCTCCAGGGATGGTCTGACCCTGATGGGTCAGGGAGAAATGCTGGATCTGAAATGGTACCCTGTGGCTTGCTCCCTGCCATGGCTGAAGGTGCCATCAGCTGGTCAGCCCGCATCTAACTCCCCTGGGGTGAGGCGGTGCTGGTGCGCTCATGGCTGTTCTTGGAAAACTGCTTCACAGTCCTGCCTGCAGACACAGGTTGTAACAGTCTCGGTAGAGGAGGCAGCGAGGTTTGAAAGAGTGGGGAAAATGTGTGTTGAAATATAAACAAGTTTAACGTCGTTGGCTATTTTTAAGACTACCCAAAAAGAAATTGCTTTCATTTCACTTGGGTGCAAGAGCCTGTTTATAACTAGTTCCCTTCATTAAACCTTTGCATTATAATGTATGACTGTGTCAAAAATCAACATTCAATAACATTATTTGTGAAAAGGGGAAAAAAAAACCCCAACGAACTAGTCACACTGATGGGATGGACTGTCAAATAGCCACTTGATGGATGAAGAGGAAAAATGGAAATGCCATCTGCATTTCCAGCATTCCCCAATTGATCAGCCCACTGGGAAATAACAAGGGAGGAGGATTTGCTATTCCCTCTGTTGTTTGTGAATCACTATTACACACCAAATTTTGCAGGAGATCAATACTCCTTTAACAATTCTGCCACAGATGCCAGAGCTCATTAGTAGGATGTGAATAACTATGGAGGTTGGAAATCCTATTTTACTTGTCTGTCTGAAGGATTTTGCTTCCTTATCGGCTTAGCTGAGGATTTCATGACCAGATTTTACAGTCTATATTGAGCTCTTACTCAGGTAAAATTTCCTTATCTAAAAGGGGAGTTTTGCCTGAGCTGACTCACTATGAGCCTCGGAGTCCTTTATTCTTTAGTTATTAACATAACACGTTGAATAAAATGCACAGGAGAGCAAACTGACCTGACCAGAGCTACTGGTGCCACTGTTCTGATGTGAGACCTGCTTACTCTGATCCTCCAGAATTCCTTCTTATCCTTAAAAGTCCTCTCCCTCTGGAAAAAAAAAATAACAAACCATGGTCACATTGAAAAATTATGGACTGAAAACAAATTCATTCTTGCCTTGGTATTTGAATTATTTTCTTTGTGGTTATACAGATTTCTCCCTTCTGTCCCTTGCAAATGCAGATCTCACAAAAGTCATGTCATTTTGACTTGCATCCTTAGTTCAGATCTCAAGAGAAAATATATTTCAGAAGCCAGTGTGGTCCCAGAAGGGCTATGAATTGGGCTTTTCTCAAATCTGATAGTAAAACATGATATTTCCCCCTTCACTACAGTACTCATCTGCCCTTTAGTTCTTGGGTTTTAAATGAAGTTTGAGAGGAATTCATAGGACATTCGAGTTGATAGCCATTAGACTAATGAGTCAATGCTGATTAGTTCACTTGGGACAGCCAGGCTGCCCTGACAAGACCCTCCAGGATGCTGATGAGTTCACTACAGGGCAACCCAAGCTAGCAAGAGACTGGGGCCTTTGGCAAAATGGTCTGGGTCCACAATTCTTCTTTCATGCTGAAACATTCACGCTGAGCACCAAGCACCTGGGTAGCAAAGCCTGGCTGGTGAGGGCTGCTGCTGCCATGCAGCCATAGTGCAAGGAGATCATGCAATCCTCCAATTGCCCTCAGCTCTGGTGAGATTCTACTCCAGCTCTGGAGTCCTCAGTACAGGAAGGACATGGACCTGTTGGACCAGATCCAGAGGAGGGCCACAAAGATGATCAGAGGGCTGGTGCACCTCTCCTGTGAAGACAGACTGAGAGAGTTTGGGCTGTTCAGCCTGAAGAAGAGAAGGCTCCAGGGACACATTATAGTAGCCTTCCAGTACCTAAAGGGGGCCTATAGGAGACATAGCAAGGGACTCTTTGTCAGGAATTTTAGTAATACAATGAGGGGCAATGGCTTTAAATTAAAAGAGAGGAGGTTTAGATAAGATATTAGGATGAAATTTTTCATATGAGGATGGTGAGACACTGGCACAGGTTGCCCAGAGAAGCTGTGGATGCCCCATCCCTGGAAGTGTTCAAGGCCAGGCTGGATGGGCCTTTGAGTAACGTGGTTTAGTGGGAGGTGTCCCTGCCCATGGCATGGGGGTTGGAACTCGATGATCTTTGAGGTCCCTTCCAACCCAAACTATTCTCTGATATTACACTAATACCCCACTGCCACCAATTAAGCCAAGGGACCGGCACAGGGCTGCGTCTAAACCTTGGTTAATCTGCTCAAGAGTGTTGGTTAATCCTGCTGCACTGCAGTGTTCCCAAACACAACAGCTTGCAACAGAGGTGACTGGAGGATATTACTGCACCGTATTCTTATTTTCCAATGGCTGGAGGTGTTCCTGCTTGCAGCTGCCTGTGCTGCTCCTGGAGGAAGGGCTTTTCCCCTTCATTGTATTTTGTAGTCTTTATGCATTTACAGGAGTTTTGTACAACAGCATGAGGCTTCGTTTTACATGTTTGCAATGTTTTTCTGTCCCTGCAAAGCACTGGGATTTCCAGACTCTTCCCTGAAAACCAGAGCACAGAGGCTTTTGAGGACTCTGGTAGTAAAAATTGCCCATCATTAGTTTCACCAGAAATTCACACTGGCCATGTGCATGTATTTCTGGTCTGTAAACACACTCAATATAAATGCTGGGGTTGTGTGACAAAATCTCCTCACAAGAAAATCGGACTGATCTAGTTTCATAATTATTAAGATGCAAAAATAAAATAAAATAAA
>VZRU01014258.1:327861-342009 GCA_013398155.1 Pedionomus torquatus
AATAAAATAAAATAAAATAAAATAAAATAAAATAAAATAAAATAAAATAAAATAAAATAAAATAAAATAAAATAAAATAAAATAAAATTAAATTAAATTAAATTAAAATTGTGTGATGATTTAACGGAAAAATGGTCTGATAAATCCATCCATATACATAACCAGAATGATGCAAAACTTTCATTTTAGACCGCAAGCCATTGAAAACTGTCACTCAAACACACACATTCACTTTATGCAAACGGGATGTTTTAGTCACATTGGCCAGCAGACAATCTGAAATTATAACTACTTGGTGGTTTTGCTGCTTTGAATTAAAGGGAATAAGAAAGGGTAGAAATTAAGGAGTAGGTTTTCAAAGACATGCTGGCATTATTTGTGAATTTGGAAATCTTCACCCAGGTGATGCATTTTAAACCGCTTTTGAAACCTGGGATAGACTCCGCAAGTCCTGTGACTTAAACCCTCTTCAGAACACAAATGTCCCTTTCCCGGTTACATAAATTTAATACTTATTTTTAATTTGGATAGGGAGTTTTCAAATGCTTCTAAAGGATTTAAGAGCACAAGTTCTAGAGAAAATTGAAAGGCTGCATTAACCTAAAAAGCCTTATATTTTGAAAAGCTCCTTCCCAGCTAATCAATTTCCCATGCTAGGGGGTTTTGCCCACACCAGTACAAATCTTGGACTTCAAAACCCTCAAGAGGATTTTATTTGATAATAGACTTTTCAAATATTTTGTATTAACTCATCTAAAGTGTTGAAGAAGCGTGCTTTTACAAGACCTGCATGTGAAGGAGTGTTTTGGCACAAGCACTCCTGTCTCTGAGGCTGGGATTCATTTAATTTAATTTTAGTCATCTGAAAGTTAGGTCGACAGTCTCAGCTTATCACCAGAGCTCCCTTTTCTGGCTTCAGTGTTGAGAAATAGGCACCTATGGAGTTGTCGTATCTCCTGCAGACATGTAGCTCAGGATGGGATCGATTCCTCTCAAATGTTCCTCCCTCCCCCTTTCTCAGCTGACTATAGGAAGAGCCCAGCTGACTACCTTATTGGGATCCTCAGCTTCCAGGTGGCCAATCTTGAAGTAGATGAGGTTCATCCCAAGCATGCCGTGCTATGTTATTTGCAAGGCATTAAGCATGACGCTGTGACTTTGCACTGATGAGATTTCAAAATGTGTGGGAAGCTCCCAGAAGCTTCCACAGTGTACAAAACATTAAATCACTGCCCACCACCTGACTTTGTTGTCCACTCTGCAGACGTGGTATCACCACTGTCATCTCAAAAACATTGTGGCTCTAGGTATCAACTCATAAGAACTCTTTTCTGTACCATATAAGCTGGCATAGGAAGAAACTTGTCTGAAACAAACCCTGAGGATCCACACAACATCTGCAAAGCTCAGGTAATGAGTCTGGAACAAATTGCTCCATCATCAAGTGTGCTCATTCGAACACGAAATATTCATTTGAAAGTCTGAGAAACAAGCAGGTTCTGCATTGACAGGTGGGTATTTGAGCGTCTGATACATTCAGCCTGATTCATCCAGGAGTAAGTTTGTCATTGCTGGGGCAGGACGAAATGGACTGTAGGAGTTTTGTCATATGTTCACAATGTCTTTTATTTTCATCAGTTGCAGTTTGGCTTGCCACAAGTTAATGTGCTCATGCATTAGGTCAGGTTTTTTTCTATTCAGACTATTTTAGCACCGTGCAAAAAATGGTAAAAATCCTTTTGAGAAAGAGAAAAATCAATATAAGAACTGGATTTCTATTTGCACTGGCGCAGCACATTTAAATCTCTTAGAAAAGTCTTCAGTTGCCAGAACTGTGAAGACAGATGCGTGACCTTCTGCTACATTTCCCATGTTTGTTGTCTTAATTAAACTTGTCATGAGTCATGTTTGCAACACTCAATTTACCTCGGACCTGTAACAAACAAAGGCATTCAGCCCCTGATGTGCGTGTCCAAATTCCCTGGGGATTACTGCCGCCATTTTCATCACTTCCTGTACGTGGAAAACGCAAAGGCCAAATTTAGAAACGGATCACAAGTCTCTGGTCAGGTTGTTTCCAAGAAGGCTGATGAAACCTGCTTTCTTATTTAGCTTAAACCTATCTTCTCAAGTATTATCTTCCTGGACGCTTTCAGACCCATTTCCATCACCTAAGCTGTTGACTCCTGCAGCATTAAGACAAAAAGAAAAAGCCAACCTTTCTTGGGGGCCAAAACACAGATGTGAGATCATAACTGCCATTTTAAAGCACAGATACTGCACGTGTGAAATCCAACAAGGCTTCTTTTGCATGCTTATATCTAAGGGGAATTAAAATAAAGCGAGTTATGTGTATTGTCTTAATAACATTAAGAGTTTGAAAGAGTCACCGCCCCTCACATTGTGCTTTAATTTGGGTATCTTTCTTACTTATTAGTTTCAAATTTTAAATTATTTACAACATTAAAACTGGGGTGTTTTTAATATTTGGTCAAAAGTCCATTCAGCTGCTTTTGAGTTAGCAAACATACAATCAACACACACTTCAGATTACAACTACTTTTTAAAGACAAGCTTGATGCCAGAATAAGTGAAGAAAATAAATGGGGCAAAGTGTGAAAGAAACTTTCAGATATTACAGAGAGAAAGTGCAACAGAAAATATCAGATATTATGGAGAAGCAAGAGCTCCTTAGTTCTTAGCTTAGGTATTGCTGTGATTAGGAAAGCCCTGGAGATGCTCTTTCAATGATCAAGACACAAGGTAAAACCAACCACTATCCTGAAGATCATCTCTGCATCAAGAAAAGAAGGAATAAAAAGGTTGGGGAGGCACCAGGAGGGAATACTAATTCTTATTATTTTACTTTTATTTTAAAAATTCCATTTTTAACTCTCCCTTATTTTAATGATAATGTTATTAACTTTTTTTTTTTTTTTTTAATTCTGAATTGACATGTCTCAGTGTTATTTTTAAGTCCAGGTTCTGACATTTCTCTGGAGTAGGTTTTAGTCTCAGGCACGGCTGGAGGTCCCTTTCCAGACACACAGACCAGCCCGTGCCCAACCCCTGGATGTTTGGTGGGCTTACACAAGGGCAGGGTGAGGGGCAGTCAGGGAGCACCCTGCCCTCAAAGTTGTCTCTGGAGGACCCTGCTTTTGGACACTGCTTTGGTTCTGCTGCACCAGCTGTATCTTGCAGGGATGCATGTAGACTGCGGGGCTCAGAGCCAGGCAGAACCATACCCTGAGGAAGAGGAGGAGGATGCTGTGGGCATCTCCAGGCAATGTCCAGAGCCAGCACAGGAAACACTGGTGAGACCAGACCCTCCCTGCCTTCCTTCAAGGGCCTGGCACCAGTCACTGGTGAATCCTCTCGCTTCCTGAGATCTTTATGTCAGGCTGCAGCTCCTGTTTTTGAACTGATGTTCCCTGGGCTTAATCCACTTGCCCTGTGAGCACCTTCATCCGCTTCCTGCAAGCGCAGCTCGATGCTGCAAGATCCTCCCTGCTGCACTCGCTGTCCTCCCCCACTGCCCTTTCACCCCTCTTGGGAATGTGTATTTTAAAGAGGTGGATTAGGAACATTACCAGGCAGGTCACAGGGTGTCAAGCTGCTCTTTCGGGGCTTAAAAGTCAGGTCTCGCTCAAGAGGGACCATTCTCCATCCTTGTGGCAGCTGTTCTGATGAGGCTGCACTGTACTTGCAATTTATGCAATTGAAGGTGCTGTTACTTCAGGCTGGGGCATTTATAGACACCATTCCTGTACACAAAGCGATCAGGAGGTATAGAAATGGTTTACGTTAATCTTCCTTTTTTTCACATGGTGAACAAGAAGAGAAAAGGAGTTTATTTAACCACAATGAATGAAACGCATAGCTGGTGCAAATCCACCTTGCTCCGCCGCTGCCAGTGAGCACTGGGTGATTTACACCCGCTACAGACTCCAGCCTGTAATCCCCTCTGAGCCGGCCCGCCCTGAGACCAATTACTTCAGTTGTCATCTGACCAGTGGAAAGAAATGAGGTGCCTGCAGTGTTGCTGCCCGGCTGGTTGCCTCGTTGGAAGTGGGGCCGAACGCCCACCAGCCCCACGGTGCCTCTGAGTCCCCCGCGGTGATTTCCCAACGCCTGAGACCATGCACAGGGCATTGGGCACAGTCAAAAAAAAAAAAGTCAGCTCAAGCTTTGGCTGCAGGCTGCCAGATGTGTTTGGGTTGGATCCTTGTCTTGGAGGAAATGCTTCACCTAAATGCAAGGCGCTCACGGCTCATAAATCAGGAGCAGCCATTCCCTTTTGATGTGCTGCAGGGATCGGTGCGAGGGCAAATCCCGAGTGCTTCGTCATCTTGCTGAGCTCTAATCCCATCAGCGTCTCCGGCCACTCCATCAATCGGATTAAAATATGGCTGAAAGTCATAATACGGCCGACTCGCCCGTAGGGAGGGATCTCTGGGTGCACAGACTCGGAGGTCACCGCTGAGCCCAGTGCCATGCTATGCTGCTTGCAAGCCCCCAGAGCTTTCACCTAGGCAGGGTTCTGGGGCTGGTCAGAGCTGCAAACAGGGCAGCCCATGTTCGGCATCACCTCAGGAGAAGTAGGGGCTGCGCCTTTAGCCCCCTCTAGAACCTCTGTGCTTTTAATGGATGAAGTAACTGTAGCGTTGCTGTCAGAGCCTTTCACATCCGTACAGAAAATTAGCCAAAAATGTTCCAACAGAAAATATTTTCCATGAGAAAATGCTGCCTTAACAGAAACTAACCCTCCCGGTAGAAACCTGTCAACCTTGCTGTATGCTGTGGTAGAAACCAGATGGTTATGTACAAGGATCCTGCCTTCATCTTGGGACCACTGGCAACAAAAATACAGAATCATGTCTTTTAAGTCTTTTAAGATTACTTTTTCTGCCTTTCTCCAACTATGAAAATAATTTCATTTTTTAAACTTTCTGTCACGTCTTGGAAGGTTTTTTACTACCTCCTGCGACCCTAAGAAAAGCGTAATATATGTGGGAAGGGGATTCTGCCTCCAGGAGCTCATGTCATGGTCCAAATAGGAACACCCTTTCTGACAACAGGCCCATGGCCACAGACCGGCTTCACCAGAATGGCTCAAACAAGGACTGGTGGGTTTGATTTGGCTCTCAAGACAGCTCCAAGCGGCCAACTGCCTTTGCCTGTCTGTTGCTTGCAAATGTGGTCCTCATCATACCCAAACACATAAAACAGCAAGTGCCCAGGGCTGCCGCATCTGAATGATGCACAAAGAAGGGCTTAATACAAGACTGAGGCCCCACCATCCCAGAACATCAGCATGAGCTTCAGCTTTCGTGAAGGTTTGGAAGATCACCTGAGATGCTGGGAATGAAGAGGGGTCAAAACCTATCTCCCATCTGTCAATACAAAAGCTGAGACCATCCTCATTTTGCCTGCTCCCTACTGGATGCCATATGGAAATATATAAGCCCTTAGAAGCTCGAAGGGTCTCCACAGCAAGATCCTGTCTGTCTTAAAAAGCTATCTTAGGACTTTGTTTTTTCTAAGAGTGAGTATTCAGTGGCTAAGCAGTTGACACCCACAGCATTCATAGAGAACAGTCCTCACGTTTGCAGAATAGCTCCTAGAGGCAAGATTAAATGATCCAAAGCATTACCTCTTCATGACTCAGTGAGGTTATGGAGACCCTCACTCTTTCTATTTATAAAAGTGGTGTCTTGGCAATAGGAAAGGAATAGCTGGCTTAATTTTTATATTTTTTAGGTCTGTCCAAATTCAGCCTTCCTGTCTTTTCCACTGCAGTTTTCTCCACAAATCAGTCTACACTTCCCACTCATTTATGTGCTGTGGTTGTGGGGTTTTTTTTCATTTACTTCCCCAATAAGTAATTGCTCACAGAAACCATAGGAAAGACTGTCCAAAAATGCCCAGACTCGACTGCTATCTACATACGCTCATCACCCACTTACGAAGATAGCAGTAGTTTAGTGCTCTGAGGACTGGGCTGCCTGTCAGTACCTAGGGCGGTACTTTGGCCAGTTTGGGAAAATCAGACACATCCCTCTTTTCCTATTTTATTTACGGCAATATGCAGAATTAAAGAGTGTAACCGAAAGGAGAGTTTCCATAGATCTGTGAACGAGCCTGGAGAAATGACTTGCAGGGAAATGAACTCAATGTTAATATATTCCACAGGTTGATTCAAAAGTTATACTGAAGTGACGATCAAAGCATGAAATACAGATTATGAATCACTCTATCCAGATTCCGGACGTAATGTTCTCTATCATTCTCAGTTTCAGTGAAGTTTCCCCAGCCCTTCCCTTCCCTTCTCATTTAAGAGACCTTTTGCTGTGTGAAATACTCCTTTCCAGCTCTGCCTCGCACGCAGAGGAGGTGACCCTGAATGCATAGTTCCAGGCGTCGCAGCTGAAGGGTAAGCTGCCTGCTTTAGGTCTGAGGCTAACCCTTGACACAGAGCCGTGCTGGTGCCTTGCATATCAAGGCGAAACAGCACAAATGGGCATGATTGATAACTTTACAAGGACTTTCACGTTGAGGTTTAAGTTTCTTTTATTAGTTGACTTATGAGGAGGGCACCATTAACACATAACAAAGGAGACAGCACTAAACTATTACCATAACAGCAATGTTTTTAAAAAAACCCACTACTTAGAGGTTTATAAGGCTCCCTTGAAAGGTTATTGCTGAAGCCACAAAATGGAAACAGAGGAAAGAGTTTCTCAGCTGCATTGCTTCTTCCCACATGCTTTTGGCCCTGCACAGAGAGCCGTGCCTGGTCTTAACACACCTGGAGCCTCCCTTAAGCAACCTCCATGGCCTGGGGCCACCTAGGGGTTTCCCTGGGCCAGAAGGATCCCCTGACAATATTTAAGACCCAGTTGTGCCATCAAAGGGACTCAGGAGAGCCTTAGCCATAGAACTGAAGGAATAATTTTGCAGCCGAAACAACCACTTTTCCTGTCCCAGCAGCCTGTATCAAAAAAGACTTCCTGTTCAGCCTAGGTTGTTTTTCTGTTTTACTTTGATGTTTTACTTTTCTAGGTACTTTGAATGAAAGGCACCATGGCCCTGAAAATTCTCCACGCAAAACATCACAGTGTTTGGAGCGAATGTGTCAAAATGCAATGCTGTGTCTTTCCTAATATCTAGCAAATAAATTGAAATTCCAAACCCTCCTGTTTGCCCATGGAGCCTTTACGTGTACTGGCCAGGAAAAAAAAAAGTGTTCCCAGCTCTGTCTACCTAACTCAGGGTCCACAAAGCTTATGCAATAAAGACATCATTAAAAGCTGTAAGTATGTATTATTTCAAGACGTTTCCTTGTGAAGCAGTGACACTGCGTATCAGCAGCAAATCCCTGTCTGAGCCAAAGAGGAAGGAAAGGGCTGGCTGGTCTGGGACAAGGGACCTGGCTGAGACTTCTCTAATTCCTGCCAAAGTGCATCCTCATGCCCCCACAGCCATGCCTGCTGGAGAACTGGAGATTGGAGGGGATGGGTGAACTTCCATCAGGCAGCAGCTGCCTTTCTTCTTCCCAAGAAGAGTCATTGCTCCGAGGTGGCATCCCTGCCAGCAAGCCAGCTTTCCAGTCTATCGTACTAACTTCTTCCTTAATCACCTGCATTTTCCCTTTTTAAATTTTTTTAGGAGTTCCCTTAGCGTCAGTGCAGTGTGACTTCAACCACCACTTTTGATGTTCTAATAGATTCCACTCTGCAGACCTCTCTCCGTGACATCACTGCTCCACTGTCTCCTCTTTGCCTGATCTCCATCTGACACAGAAAATATCTCTTTCTCAGCCCTTGTCTCCTCACCACCCCACATCCCCAGACAGATTCAGCAGAAATCCCATGTCTCGCTCTTTACAGACGCAGGACATTACCCTTCCCGGACCCCCAGCGCGGGGAAAGACCACAGCACACGTCTTCTAGCTGGAGAGAAAGCTGCCTGGAACGTGAGGTCATGTTTTCCTAAAATAAGCGGGAACCATGCACTTAAACTCAACACCTGAGGCAAAGCGGGAGCCGCTGTTAACACTGTGCAGCCTCCAAAGCAATCCCTGCACGTGGGCACGGCGCGAGCCAGAAGCGCCGAGCAGCTCCCTGCCTTCCAAGGGTGACTAATGCCCCGCTGCTGAAAACAGCTTCCAGGGGTTTTCCATGAGCAAATCTCACTAGGGGTCAAGTGTTGTCTTTTCACCTGCTCAAAAATGAGAACTGTGCTGTAAGGTCCACACCTATGGATATTTTTTCACTGGCGCGCACCACAGCTGGTGAAGGAAAACTAGCTTTTTCAGAAGTGATGGCAGCATCTGATCCTTGTTAACACCCCTCTCAAATGACAAAAAATTGCCCTTCTAGTGAATTATGTGTGAGTGTGGAAACAAGGGTGAAGGATGTGTGGTAGACATGGAAGAAGAGGTTGGAACGTAAAGTATATTGTACACGTGGTCATAAATACCTAAGGTCCAAAGAAAAGATATGGAAAATAACATGCTGATATGGATGCTCACAGAAGCACAAAACTACATCAAAATAGATGGTCCTGTCAAAAACACATAGCAACTTCACCAAAAAAAAAAACCAAGCAAAGTTCTCCAGATCCTCCTTTCAACTAGAAGCCGCTAGAAACATCCATCTGTCCTTTGGAGTTACCAGGGTCTCTGTCCCTTCAGACCTGCAGGGTCTTGCTGCTCCTCTTCTCCCAGTTCACCAGGCCTCCATGTCCTTTCAACGCCTCTTCTTCTGTGTGAATAAAAGCCATATCTCCAAGAAAATTGAATGAACACACAGCTCAGCTCATTGTGGGGAGTTGAGATTGTATATAGAGTGTGAATTTCTGAACTTGTTCAGCTAATGTCTTGCCGAAACAGGCACCAGCACTATGTTTTCCTGCATATTTGAGGTTTGCAGTCAAGCAGTTGAACTGTGCAATCCACCATCTGAGACATGACATACTGTTTGCCAGCCCTGACTGTCCTTGACAGCTTCATTCATCTTATAAACCATTTGGGCTTTCAAATGAAATATAGGCTGACTTTATTTTACTTATTTTATTTTAGGACCAAGCAACCCACAGATGGGTGTGTCAAAACACCTTACCAATACTGCTCCTAGGAGCAATATGGTCCTTGCACAAACATTAATGAAAAGTAGGGTAAGGTGTGCATTTGCCATTGAAATGAGACTACCTGGAGAAGTTGCCAAAATACCTATGAGTAGATTTCCCCATTAACAATGTTATACCAACTGCTGAATTTTGTGGGAAACACATATGCGTATCTCCTCCTAGTTTAGGAAACCTTCCTTTGCACCTTAGATCTTCCTATCGTAACTTTTGTTCAATATCTAAACACCATCCGAGCCAATGTGAGCACTATGGCAAGGATCATGGATCTTCTCCTAGGAGGCTTCATTTAATTCATGCTGCTGCGAAGGTTATGAAGAAGCAGGACAAGACATGGCACTTGACATTGCAGGGGGAATGGGTTGGTGTGGGCAGCTCACCTTGGGGCAGGTCCTTGGGAAGACGGCCAGGCTTTGAAGACAATGTGTGTCTCCATCTTGAGGACTCTGCAGTAGCACAGTGTGAAAAAGTTAGGTGGCATGGGATGGCCTTGTCCCAGTCTAAGAAGAGGGGTAATATGAGTCTTTTAAGATGGTTTTGACTCCAGAGAAGGGTCAATCAGCCCAGTGTGGCGAAGAGGCAAGGTTTCAACACCTTGAAAGAATTAATTCTAGCATTCCCAAGGGTGGGAAAGACTGTCTTCAACTTACTTCTAATTAATTTACAAATTAACCTGATGGCCCATAAAGGGCATCCTGCACTAATTAAACCCAGCTGCTTTATGGGGAAAGCTATAACGAAATCTGTAGCTTTCTGGTACCAAAAGGAAATGTCCTATCTGCATGTTATTCAGCTAGCACTCATTGCCCCTGGATGTTGTTAAAGCTAAGAACACGTTCAGTCGCCAAGAATTAAGCGTTTATATTAGATCCTGAGGATATTCAAAGTTATAACCAATAGGAAAAAGAGTTAGTGCCATTAGTGCCAGTGGCTACCAAAGATTTGCATCTCACGTTGATGGAGGGCCACAGTTGAAGCTTTTCCCACAGCTGGAGCACTTACAAGATGCTCTCCCATGTGGTTTCTCGGGTTTCTAATGAGGTGTAAGCTCACCCTCAGCTGGCACAATTATCCGTCTCTCCTCACTGGGGAGCAGCTCGCATTCAGGAAACCTGTAGGAACTTCAGCATTTGTGAGACCTCCTCTTCGCTCCTCTGCTCCACGTGGCAGAGATCGGATGTGTTCAGAGGTTGCTGGAGGCAGGAGAGCAGACAGACAGGCAGGGAGGGAGTCGGAGATTTGCACAGCCAGGCAGCACACTGGTTGCATAAGCCCTGTGTCTGTGGGAAATCAGGCTAAAACCTTTTCAGAAGCAATATAAACATGTAGCCTTTTAGGACTAAAGTCGTTTATGCAGAAATTTCCCCTATGGTCAGACTATTTCATAATTATCCACACTGGGATGTCTTGCATTTTGCTTTGAAGCATCTGGTTCTCGGCATGTCACCATTAGTTTGATCTAGCAGTTCCTCTCCTTATATAATAGCAGAACATTTCATGGCTATTTCACACAAAATGTCTCTTTTTGCCCACTTAAATGACCTGGAACTAGAACACAAACATTCTGTTTGCACAGTTTTACATAACATTTGCCGTAGTTTTCACACAACACTATTAAAGACTAATTTGTTTCTGTTCCCAGGCTGATGGAAAGCAGTTCTTTTGGTAGCTCGATTGCGTCAGTGTTCTTTGAAAATGTAAATAAAGATACTGAGATAAGACCTGTCCAACTCCAGAGCCCTTTTTCTCTTTATGTTTACCAGATACTTCAAGCTAAATAAAATTACTCTTTGCACTTGATCTGCCAAAGAACATGCTCAAAAAACTGATAATCAAATATTCTTGGATATCACAACCCTTTCCCAACATGTTGTGGTCAAAACCAGCATCTAAGAGGACCTACAATAACATTTTTCAAAAAGGCGTTCTGAAAAATGACTTAGGATCCCAAATACTTTTGTGAAAAGCAACTTAACTGCAGAAGAATGGGATTTTCAGGGAGATTTAGAATTTGAGCATTTAATGGCCAGCTTGGAAAAAAAGAGCTTCTACTTAGCAGACTTTTTGAAAGTGTTGCCCTGCCAGCTCCCGTTGATCTTGATGGAAATACGTTACCTGTTGGCAACGGCCAGCCTCACTGGGCACTCACCGACATCTTCACTGGTACAAAACACTTTTGCAATGCGATTTAAAGATGCTTTTCTAATCTGTCTTCAAATCTTTCTCACTAAGCAAAGGACATTTCTGTCCATTTTTTCCACCTGATTCCTTTTGGGAT
Organism: Pedionomus torquatus; assembly: GCA_013398155.1. Lineage (NCBI taxonomy): Eukaryota > Metazoa > Chordata > Aves > Charadriiformes > Pedionomidae > Pedionomus > Pedionomus torquatus. Next base: position 339,287 of record VZRU01014258.1, read on the forward strand.
AATGACTTGGAGGCCCATATCCTTGGCAAGATTTCCTGAACTGCCTGTATTTTCAAGAAGACATATGGTTTTGGAAGAATATTTTCCAAAACTGGCTTTGGTCTATTTAAAAAAGATGGAGATATGGCCCACCTAGCATGGGAACAGCTCTCTAGAGATGCCCAATTTTGAAAGATTAGGGAAATTTGTCAGCTGCCTGTTTACTTCTGATACCTCAGGTATAGGATGAATCTGGCCCTAGACCTTACACATGTAGTCTCAAAATATTTAAATAAGCCTAACAGTATAGATTTATCAAATCAGCTCATCAAATGTTGAAGCCATGGAGCAGGTGTGGTAGCAGAAGGTGCCTGCAGTTAAATGGAAAAAGACATTGGCTCTTTCTGTCTTTGTCTTTGTCTCTGCCTCCTTTGCTAGTTTCTTTTCCCCTGGATTTTATTTCACCAGAGGAAATGGTGAAACGGTGAAATGCTACATGAGGATCTTCTGGTCTCTGAAGCTGGGAAATCACCTCTTATTAGAAATAAATGATGATGTTGCATTCATTTTGCTGGGGTTGATGCTTAAATAACTACTACAGTTGTTAAAATCTTTTATGTAACATCCCAAACAAGTAATGCCAAGAATCTCCAAGTGTAAAAATAAGCAAGAAGAAAAGCAAGAAATGCAGGAGGCAGAAAATGATTAAGATCACATCAGTTTTTTTATAAAGGCTGAACACAAGGCATGCAACGCAAAGTTCACGAGTGAATTAGCCTTCAGAAGGGCACAGGAGCTATCTGCTGTTTATGGTACAAAATGAAACTGCAAACCCACATTTCAAAGGGAACATTACATAAAGTAATAGAACTTTAGCTGCCCAGCTGATTCCTCTTCTGATATTTCTTGGGTTTGTTTTTTTCTATGTATTCTGATAAGCCTAGAGAAATGTTGTCGATTTAGAATTGCTACTTTACGCCATGTCCCAAGTATTATTATTTTTAAAAAAGAGCAGTCAGATAAGAGACCTGAAGAATATTGGTCATTGATACAGGAACAAGGCCACCTTGAAAGTCAGAATATTTCAGGAGCCACAGAAATCGCCCCTAAACACTTCAGCATCACATCCAACAGTGCATGACAAGAGATTCTGGAGGCAGAGTTGCCCAGAGAGATGTTTTGTTTCCACCAGGCCTATGACACTGCTTGAAGCAACAGTCAGCCATAACCATTTTCCAATATCAGCTACAGTTGGAAATGTGTTTAGAGGAGCTGAGACCCCACCAAACCTTTCCCAGAGTACTGCCACTTCGGTATATAAAAAAAAAAAAAAACAAACCCACAAAGTCTCAAATGCTTAAAAACATTTTGTTGCAAAATTCCCTTTGAAATCAGTGGGCTTTATGAGGAGCTCAGCACTTCCCAGGGCTGTCCGAGAGCTCCTCTGTACTGCTCTTGCACAGGGACACTGCAAATAGAATGATTCATAGAAAATCCCACACATAGAGTCATGGATGTGTCATGGATTCACCAAAGAGAAAGACAGGCTGCTCCTTTCTTGCCAGTTTCCCTTGTGGGACTAACTGGAAGCCTCAGCAAAGCTCTGGCAGTAGAAGTCACACCTTGCCTTAGGAGGCAACAGCGAGGAATCCCCACACCATTTCTGTCTTCTTGTCCTTGGAGGCAGCAGGAGGGAGCAGAGACAGGGCATACCCACCACTGTCCAGGTCTCAGCCGCCCCTTCCCAAGCACTTCTGCATGCACTGCAGCTCACCAGAGAGCAGAACATGGTGGCAGAAGTCTGAAGCATCTCCTGCTGCCACAGTGCCTCGGGCAGGCTGCCTCGGCAAGCAACAGTCCTCACCACACCAGCTCAGCTTTATCTCCCCACTTAATAAACAAATCCACATCTACTTGATAATAGCAGTTGGGACAAAAGTACTGGACACTTCAAGTGTGACTTAATGATGTCTATGACCTCAAACAATTTGTTGTTTCTCTACCATGTGCAGAAACTGACCCCACTCAACGTCCTTTATATCCCTTTGCTCTCTTCCCCTTCTTTTCCTGTACCTAAAAAGGCCACAGGATGAAAACAAAAAATCCAAGGAGAACTAGTATTAAACTGTAAGTAGCAACAACCAGGCACTTCATCAGTGTGAACACGGTATTCATAAATCTTTATCACCAGCAGGATTTTTTTAACGTATCTGGAATCCACTGTACTGCAAATTAGTCCCATTTGTCCACTCGGTGCTAATGCCATTACAATCACCCTGATTTGCCAAAGCACACGAGTCCAGAAATCCCTGGACTTGTTAATTTTTCAGTTTAAAAAAATAATCTTGATTCCTAAAGTAAATTGTACGGAAAGAAATCTCATTGTAGTTGGAAACTACACCCTTGTAACTCAGGAAAATTAAGAGCAGACCACCCTTTGTTTGGGTTGGCAGTGGAGGGCACTTTAACACCTGTGTTATTTTCTTATACTCCAAGACCAGCCACTCATTCCTTTCCACTCCAACCCAGTATTTTTCACCTCCGTTTCTGCCTGTGGTTGCCACAGAAATTTCAGTGTGGCCAGGGTGACAGAATACATGTTTTCTCGCAGTTTCCCAGAGACTTTTCTGGGGAAAAAAAAAAAGGATTTTCTTCTTTTGACCAGTAGGGTAACTTTGAGTGTGGGCAAAATATCCTGAAAACTTAGCAATGCTGGCCAAAAAAATAAAAAAAAAAAAAAAAAA
>VZRU01014258.1:344193-359752 GCA_013398155.1 Pedionomus torquatus
AAAAAAAAGCAACCCAACAGAAAACCCAGAGATTTTTCCTGAAGCTGAAGTTCATTACTTTCTTTCTGTATATTTTTATCAATCCCTCCAGCTCTTAGTGTTTTGCAACTAGTCCTTTCCCAATGAAATCTGGCTTCTAATTTCACTTTCCATTTTTGAAATAGCCTCATTAAAAATTTGTCTTAGCTGACTATAGCTGCTAAAAGTTTAGGTCTTCACTAATGGTTTGCTCCAGGGAAAGATGAATACAAGTCCTACTTGATTATGGAGACACAATATGAGTGGATATCAACAGTATAGGCTGTCTACTGCTTAAGTGTTGGTATATCCTTTTTAAACAGGGAATGTAAAAATATACATGCTGAAACTACGTAGAAGGCAAGAAAAAATGAAACAACGCACCATTTACCATCTATTCTGCAACTTGAAGAAAACTCTACAGTGTCATGCAAGAAGCCTTAAAATGGATATTGATCTCAGATGTGGTGCAGCCAAAAGACAGAGCTTTGATAACTGGGTAATTACATAGAATAGAATCATAGAATTGTGCAGGCCTCCAAAGGTCATCTAGTTCAACCTCCCTACAGTCATAGGGACATCCCCAACTACACCAGGTTGGCCAGGGCCTCGTCAAGCCTCACCCTGAATATCTCCAGGGAAGGGGCCTCAATCACCTCCCTGGGTAACCTGTTCCAGTGTTCCACCATCCTCAGAGTAAAGAAATTTTACTTTAAAGAACTTTCTAATATCTAATCTAAATCTGCTCTTCTCCAACTTAAATCCATTACCCCTCATCCTCTCACTGCAGACCTTTGTAAACAGACTCTCCCCAAGCCTTCCTGTAGAACCCCTTCAGGTACTGGAAGGTTGTGATTAGGTCTCCTTGGAGCCTACCCAGCTCCCTCAGCCTGTCCTCGTAGCAGAGGTGCTCTAACCCTCTGATCATTTTTGTGGGTCCTCCTCTGGATCCGCTCCATCAGGTCCATATCTTCCCTATATTGAGGGCTCCAGACCTGCACACAGCCTCCTGTTGCATTTTAAGAGGGGGATTTGGCCATAGCAGACCACTGAGGATGCTGTCAGATGGGGGAGATACGTATGGCTCATAAGAACAGGCACAGTTACTGCAGGCAAGAAAACACCTCTTGAAAAACAAACCCTCCTTAACTAGGGAATTTGACAAACACCAGGAGAAAGGCTTAAGAAACCCCACTGCCCACTGTGAGCCCAAATCTTGACCCCTGTCAAGGGGTGCCTCTGAAACAGTGATGCAGGTTTATGCCATAACCAATACTGTCCTCATGCAGCTCCAAGCCAGATGTCCTCTGTATGTCCATGCAAGTATGTGGCCGCCCTCTGAAGTGCACTTTGCCTCAGTCAGGAATAGATTTGGGCCTCCTGCTCAGTGATGACCAGCTGCTATGGAAAAAGGGAAGAAGACCCAAAGTGCCATGGCCACAGCTCACAACCACTGCCCCGATAAACCACCCCTGCACAGGCGGTGCAACGCCCATCCCTGCCGCGGGGAATCCCATCATCTCGCCCAACACCGAACCTCAGCATCGCTTCCCGCTCCTCCTCCCGCCCACGATGCCTCTGTGGGCAGCCGCGGCAGGGAGGGCAGCTGGCAGGCAGATGGGGGGCAGGCAGCTTCAAAGGAGCTGCCAGCCACTTCCCGGGGATGGCAACCACGCTGCAGCCCGCCACAAGCATCAAAAACGGGTGGGTTTCATAGATTCACGGAATGGTAAGGGTTGGAAGGCACCATCAGAGCTCATCTAGTCCAATCCCCCTGCCAAAGCAGGTTCACCTAGACAGGAACGCATCGAGGCAGGTTTTGAATATCTCCAGAGAAGGAGACTCTACCACCTCTCTGGGCAGCCTGTTCCAGTGCTCTATCACCCCCAAAGAAAATAGATTTTTCCTTATGTTGAGATGGAATTTCCTGTGTTCCAGCTTGTGCCCACTGCTCCTCCTGTCTCTGGGCACCACTGAAAAGAGCCTGACCCCACCCTCTTGACACCCACCCTTTAGATCTTTATAAGCATTAATGAGATCCCCTTCGGTCTTCTCCAGGCAAAACAGATCCAGGTCTCTCAGCCTTTCCTCATAAAAGAGGTGCTCCATTCCTTTGAAGAAATGATTTCCCTGGCTCCACTTGGGGCATCCTCCAATGCTTGGCCACCACTTCTCCCCCTTGCCAGGGTCAATGGGGAGAGGAGCCCCACACTGGGACTGATCCCTCTGAGCAGTGTCATGCAAACTACAGGACAGCGGGAGGATCAACTGGCCCCCAGACTGGGGCGTGATGGTGGGATGCAGACAGGCATGCACAACATAGGTCTTTTGATGCATGTGGGCTGGGGAACACGGAAATGAGCCCAGTTCTGCAAGAAGAGGAGAGATCCAGGTCCCAGGTGAAGGTAGCCTGCCAAAGCTGGAGAGACATCCTCACTAATGTCCAAGTGAGATGGCGGAGAGGTGCCCAGCTGGAAAGACATGTCAAGGGGCAACATGGTGGATAGATGAGGGGCTTGGAATGGTCCTATGACCCCAGTTGTCACTTAGGGCAGCCTGAGCAGGACACACCACACATCACTGCTGCTTTCTCCTATAACTACCCCAACATATTTACCCAGCAGCTCCGCAGATTGCTGAGTCCCTGCCTGAGTCCTGAGTCCCAGGCCAGCAGGGCTGGGTGTCTCTGGGACAGCCTGACCTGGCCGCTGCTCTCAGCCCTGCTCCTGCCACCCCAGAGCCTGCTTCTTCACAGCACGTTTCCCTGCTGTTCTCCAAGGGCTGCGTCTCTGGGAAGTATTTTTGCAGCATTAAAACAGCATTTTCACAGGACAAAGCTGCATTTTAATGGTAAGTGGGGAGGACTGTTAAAAGCTGCAGCAGGCCCCATTTGGCGCCAGTCATTGCTTTTTCTTTTCCTCCTCCATATGTACCCCATATGCAAGTACAGCTGAGAAGCTGACAGAAATTTTTTAAACAGGAGAGAGAAAAATGTCTGAAGCTGCCCTGAGAAGGATGTTCTGTGCTTTTTAACTCTGTTTTTGGAAGTGCTGTGGAGACCTCAGAGATCGCGCACGTCTGTGCTTTTGAATTCCCTCCCTGCAGGTAATTAATAACATGGTTAGCTGTGTTGGGAAAGACCTTTCCATTCTTTGTGCCCTCTCCACAGCCCAGCTGCTATTCAATGTTTTTTCTCGTGTGCTGTGAGCACACCTCCATGGCTGGCACAGTGTAGGCAGGTAGGTCCCAAAAATAGCAATCCAGTTTTTGCACGTGGCTGTGATGGGTCTGGGATGGCAGAGACAGATCCCTCATCGCAGCCTCTCCTACAGCTTCTCCACTGCCTTGGCATCCAACACCAACCTACCCTCACCCTCAAGAGTTTTCTCATCATCCTGGAGAATTCTTTGGGATTAGGCTAGAGTCCCTGTGGGTAACGAAAGTTCTCCTTTTGAATCTTCTGGCTTGTTCATCAAGTCTCCAAATCTGTCTGCTCTGACTCGCTTTGCACTAATGTTTATGCAGGTAAAGACAGCATCAGCCTTGCTGTGAAAGAAGCTTCTCTCTTCCTTCCTCCTCTCCCACCGTTCCCTGCATTGCAGTCAGGGTCTTCTCCACTGAGCACTGCCTCGGTGACCCGTACACATCTTCACCACCTGCTTGCTTCCCATGGACTCTGGGATTTTCTGCTCCTCAAAGGGTGCCCTGTGGAGAGCCTGCTGCTCAAATGTCCTTCCATGAGAGCAGGTGGGGAGAAACCAGTTCTTCTGTGAATCTGAAGAAATGGAGGGTATGTTCCCAAAACTAATTACATCGAGCTTGCCATGAGCATTTTACACATGGACAGGCCCTATGATGCCATCCCCTATTATTTCAATATTTGTCATTTGTGCGTTAGCATAGAGAAATTTGTGGAAGTCACAGTCTCCCTCCCCCAGTTGCCTGACCCAGATTTCCACCCTGGTTTGCTGTATTCTCAAACTTCCACAATTTCCATAGTGTGGTCTTGCTAGCAATTTGGTATTAGTTCTATTTCAGTAGTGTTTACTGCTATCACTGGATCAGACACTAGCTAGGTAAATCAGGCAAAGCAAGGGCAGATGTAATATTTCCACCCCCATTTTACAACTAGGCCTGGAGAAATTACGGGGAAATCTTGGCATGCCACTTAAAAGAATGCAAACTACAGCCTGAAAAGTTCTTTGTAAGCTGCTCAGGCTCCTGGATCACCACAGTGCCTGTGTTTCCCCCAGCAAAAATCCATTTTTTTGAAGTTCTCATCCTTGTTCCCACATGGGCCACAGGGTTTGTGACCCTTTGAGTGCTGTACCTGAGCGAACAATAGAGCAAGCTTCTCCAGGCTCCACACCTGCCCTCCCAGCTGGTCCCTAACCATCAAGGATGCTTCTTTCCCCAAACAAAATCCCATTCTCCCATTTTCAAGTGCTCCACGGTTGCAGCATCCAGCTCCCAGACACATGTCCATGATGGAGCCACCTGAGGACCAGTTGCTGCAGCCCTTGCCCTCCTCAGAAAAAGCTTGAGGAGCAACAGCTGGCTGCTGGCTGATCCCTTTTGCAGAACATTTTAAAGCCTTAGCTCCCTTTTAGTGCCCATGAGGTCCCTTAAGTCCTTCCCTGCTTGTTAATGTGTACTACGAGGATGGAGATGAAGATCTGAGTCCTCTTGGCCTGCTCCCCAGCTAAGAAAAATCTGCCTCCCTTCACATGGGGAGAGAAAAAGGGCTACCAGCCACAGACAAGACCTTCTGTGTGACGAGCTAATCGGGGACCAACCCTCAGGCAGCATCACATGCTCTCGGTAGTACGATGGGAGAAGAGGATCAGATGAGAAAGGAAGATGCATGGCAGAGAGCAGAGCTGAGGAGTGATGGATTTAGGAGGTGGACTGTGACAGGGAAAGGTATTGTTTACAGGTTTGACTATTAGCTACCAAAGAAGATAATTTTTGATCCTATTTTGACCTTTGTTTAAATTTCAGTAGAGCAGAAAATGACACAGTATATGATTCTCTTGCAAAGAGTGAGTTTTCTTTACAAAGAGGCTGCACTGTAATAAACACAATGCTTGGTGGTACTTAGGTCACTTTTCTATGGGGAAATTTAGGCCAAATATTAAAAAAAAACTTATGGCAATGAATATATTTCCTGTAACTTTTAGGAGACATCCTTGAATGGAGACACAATTCACCACAATATCCCACAGGGTAGAAAAAGGTAAGAATTGTTATTTTCTATTGAAACCTTTAGGACATTTTCTGCAAAACCTCTTTAAAATGGTTAGACTTTAGGAGATCCAAATGCCTCTGAGTTTTGTTTTACTGCTTACAATGTTGTTTTAGAAGCACTTCAGCCCTGTTAATGTGTGTCTGCCAGACAATGGAGCTGATATGAATTCACCATTAATTGGAGAGTGGGGCTTTGTATGTACCAGACTAGGTGATTTACTTTTAAAGTGCTGTTATTATGGTTGTAGGCTGCATTTAGTTGCTTAGAAACCATCCTTATCGATGATTCAAGTTTTCTCCTGATAGCACGGTGAATAGATAGCACCTTTATTTTTCTCTCAGTAGTTTTCAGGAGAAACTCTTTTATAAAAACTGCTGCAAAAGGCAACATCCCTCCATGGATGGGCAATAGTACAGTCGATTTAAGCCTAAGAGGTACATTTTTCCAAAGAAGCCAAAATGATTTTAGAAACCAGTATTTGGCAGCACGATGCTCACAGACCTATTGTTCTGCCGGGGGAAGAGGAAGAAAAAAACTTTCCCATCAAGTGAGAAGACATATCTGACAACCAGTCTATCTAACAAGCAACAAATGCTGAGAAGAAGGTCTCTGTAATGTTTCATTAAAACCACAGACACATTACCAATGTGGACTTTAGGCTGCAACTCATTAGTAAATGAATTCTATCTGTGACAGCCTTGTCAAACCCAAGCTTTACTGATTACATCTGGCTTTTAGGCAGTAATCCCCAGGGAAAGTGATTTATTTCAGCAGTTGATGAGTTACTCCATCGATGGTAGTGATAATGACATTATCTTGACATAGGTTAGCATTTATAGGCCTCTTGGAAGGCGTGAGCATTCAAGGGGGATTTAAATGAAGACAGGAAGAAAGCCAAGCACAATGGTGGTGTGAGACCAGTTAGAAATGTTTGGAAAGTGCAGCCCACCTGTAATAGTGAAGTGTTTTACAAAGCTGGGTGAATGCTCCTCTCAACAGCTTTTACAGAGTGTGCTGAGATGAAGTTACACCAGGTTAGACAGCAAGCCTGCAGCAGAGGCTGCCCATCACCCTCCCGCCTCTCCCAGCCCAGTCCTCCTCTTGATAGGGAAATTTTTCCAGGTGTAACAAGGAAATTAAGTTGAATGTGTGATTACCATGGTGCAATGGTTTGTAAAACCAGACAGAGGTACAGACAAGTGGAGTACCAAATTAGGATTCTGTGAGGGGTAGAAATGTGGTGTTAATGGCTAATGCTAAAGTCTACATGTTCCTCAGTACACAACAAAGAGAGAAAGTGAAGGAAAGAAGGACAGATTAGAGCAGCCAGCAGCTCTGACTCCCCTTTAGACAATATTTTTTTTTCCACTGTCCCTGGATCAACAGAGAGACATTGGGGTTCTTAAGATCAACGGAGTATGCCCTTAAGTCCTAGCATTAATCCTACCCAAGGAATTCATGTTGCAACATCACACATCTGCCATAGTAATTCATGCAATACAGACCTGGTGGCCCAGACAGTAGATACCCATCTTAACTATCAAGACATGGAACAGGAGATCCATGAGAAATCGGAGCCACTTTTGAGATATCTCTGATACAGGTACCACAGGTGAGATTGCTCCACAAGAACCCAAGTTCTGCCAGTCTGAGCTCTGAGGACACTCTTTGCAATGCAAGGGACAATACCCAAGCCCAGGCAAGGCCAGAAACCAAGGCTGTCCCAGCAACATCTGTATGGAAACCTCTAAGTTTGACAAGTCTTTTCCAGCTTAGGAGAAATCAAACAAGGGACTGCAGATGCTTGACAGCAGTTTAGTAAATGCAACATGGCTATTAAGGTTTCTGTTGTCACCCAGCTGGCCTAGCAAGGCTCCATCTGTATAGAGAAATGCACACAAAGCCACACTACGTGCCCCATGGCCATAAAATAAGAGCACTAGTGCATTTAGGGATGGATGCATTCATAATCACTAAGACATCATGCTCTCAATTTTGCCGATCCCTCTGTACATAAAATATCGCAAAAACTTACTCTGTGGCAGCGGCATCTATGGGCCTTGTGCAAATTCAGGAGGTTTTATGTCTGCTGAAACTGTTCTGTCAATTTTCACTGGAAAATATGTCTCTCAAAGTGCAATGAACATGTGCCAAGTCACACTGATCCGGTATCGCCCTAGCTGTAACAGAGAAAGCAAGAACAGCTTACCTTTGTCAGTAATTAACTCTAATCTGAGAAGACATACTGACTAATTGCAAGAATAAAGGCTATTACACCCCTAAGAAATAAAATTTAATCAGCTTCTTTTTTTCAGCTCCAGTGTTGAGCTGGACCACAAAGTTGTTTCTGTTACAAGTCAGAAGTGTGATATGATTAAGTAGCAAATCTACAGTTTTAAGGCAATAATACCTTTTAATATCCAAGCCACATCACATCAAGTGAGTTTGAGATAGGACCTATAAAACACAATTACAATTTTGGGGAGGGTGTTTAAACCATAGCAAATAGCTGGATTTCACAAAAACGTATTTTCTTATTGTGGAAAAAGGGGCAGAATGTGAGGCTAGTACAGGCTGGGCTGTGTACACTCACGAGAGGTTGTTTCAAAATAAAAAACCTGCATGCTAAGTCTTTCACAGATTCAGGGTCATACATATTGTAAAAGGAGAGAAGTGAATTTCAATTTGCCAAATGATCGTGGTTGCCACTAACAAATCGTTAGCTCAAAGCAATCATGAATGAAGAGGAATTCTGGAGGAACTGCAGGAGGAGATGAGGCACTGGAACAGGTTGCCCAGAGAAGTTGTGGATGCCCCATCCCTGGCAGTGTTCAAGGCCAAGCTGGATGAGGCTTTGAGCAACCTGCTCTAGTGGGAGGTGTCCTTGCCCGTGGCAGGGAGGTTGGAACTCAATGATCTTTAAGGTCCCTTCCAACTCTAACCATTCTACGATTCTAAGAACTGAAGAGATATTTCCTTTGATCCACTTGGCTCTGGCTGGTACAGGGGGCAGTGTATGAGCAGACCCCTGTGGGGCACCAGCTCCTGAGTTCCCGGGAATATTGTCTAGAGAACAGCTCAGCTTGTGAGCCAAGTGCCCTGTGTGAATTAAACTAAAAACTATAAGGCTAAATGAAGTGAATTGTTGAGCCATACGGCTAAATTACCAAATAAAGCAGAGAATAATACTTTTCACCATGTAGCCATATTAATTTCCATACACACCAGTGAGTTTTGAAAACAACATGGGTCAGAGCCACTGGCAATACGTGGCTGCTGTGCTATTCCAAATGGCCTGTCTGTTCTGAGGACAATGCAAAATATGATTTTATTAATCTTTCATTCTAATTTCATGGCACTCAGCAGTGTTTGTGACTGTGCACAATGACAGGCACCGGTCCAGAGCCTGTACTGGCACAAGCTGGGTTTGTTCCATTGACCCCAGCAGAGCCACACTGATTTACGCCAGCTGAAATCTGACCCGTAATTTCTGCCTTGGAAGGATTAATCTTAATGACTTCTTTATGTTAGACCCACAGCGTGGGGATATCCCAGCATCATAAACCCGAGCTCTCCCCTTGGCTGTAGTAAACATCCCCATTCAAGCCAATCTCATGGCCAACCTCCTGGTGAGAAGTAGAAATGATGCTGTGGCACCAGATCCATTGATGGATTGGTTTGGCCATGAGGGATTACCCATCAGGGCTTTTGGAGCTGAGAAGGGCACCAGGGAGACTCCCAATGCCCATCCATATGGGGACAGCTTCCAGGACCTGTCCCACTAGGTAGCAACCAAAACCCAAGACTTCCTGTTGAGGGAAGAGGGTTTTCACCCCTCCAAAGGGTCCTCCCTGTGCTTGGTTGGAGATGCCCTTGGGGTGCCCTTGCCCAGGCACTGCTGAAGAAGGGTGAGAGCGGGGACCACATCTGCCTTGCAACACGGCACACATGTTTTGTCTATCACTGCCCCATCCATGTCACCTTGCTGCTCGCTGTCTCTGCCTCCCTGGGTTTCTGCTGCTAAATTACCCTTCGTGAAAGCTAGCAGAGAGCGGGCATATTCATGCATAACTGCAGGTTTTGCAGTATGCCCTGAAAGTTTCCAAATCCTAGACCAACAGGGAAGCAGAGAGCATTTTCCAGGGGATAATTTAACCCCCAGGTCTTGCCACCTGGACAGTGCTCCTGCTTGCTATGGCCCTCAGGCAGAGACTGACACAGACCCTCTGAGGATGTCAGAATCCAAATCATCTGGAACTTCAGAGGTTAAAACACAAGCACCTTAGATTGCTTCCCTCTGCCAGCATCAAGCAGTGGCCTGCCCAGTTTCCCAGCATGATCCATCGCCCATGGGAAGCACTGCTGAATGGGGACACATTGCCACACTGTCCTGCACTCGCTGCTGTTTGACAAATGCTTACAAGCAGCATCTTACACAGAGCCCATTGTAGTGATCGTGCCTCAGGGCTGTATCCTTTCTTTCCAAGCAGAAGAGGTTGAAGGCATGCATGGAAACTATTTCTCACTGGGCACAGTGGTGCAAAGGAATCCGACAGCCTTTTCCCCTTGTGCTTCTCATCTTGCACTCCCTCACTCACATTGCTCTCGGCCTTCTGGTTTATGCAACTGTTAGGACAGTTTAGGGCACCTGCTGCTGAGCAATTTGCAGTAGGGGGACTATTTTCTGGCCCATGGTTGAACAGGTTCCCTGGTGATGGAGCTACACAGCAGGACAGGAAGAACATGCAACACAGAACACATGGCATCCTCCCTGTGCAACCCAAGGCAAGGCAACACACCAGGGAAACCCTGGCTCTGACAAGTCAATGGTCACCCACTCCAACACCATCAGGATTTTGCCTCAAATTATTGTATTTTCTTTTTCTCTGTGGAATTGAGTAATCTGTTATGCGAGGAACGGTGGCTGGGTTTGTTTGGCAAAGCATAGCTGGGAATGTCACAATGCCTGCCTTCCATGTGGGCACAAACCAACGGCTTGGGTATAATCATTTAAAAATCTCCTGCTGCTAAGCTGTGCCTTTATAAAGTTGATTTCACTGTGTCCCTTTGCTTGAAGACTTGCTGAAACGCAGCTGTTAACCCCAAGGTATATCTCCTTACATCTCTGAAGAGAATACACTGGTTCATTAATTTTGCCATTTCGTCTGGGAAAGATCAAATCTGGAAACTTTTTGCTTTTTCTTTCTTTTTTTTTTTTTTTCTGGTCTCCTTAACTCGGTAATTACACTGTCTGTGAGAAAACAGAGCAGAAAGGAAATTGCTTCTAAAGGACACGGTAATAAACGTGTCACGTATATCACTTAGCTGGGTTGTGTTTATTATTAACTCGGAACGGGAGAAGACTTGAGCATGACGGACTGGTTTTCCTGGGAGCGTGCTTCCAGACCGCACTGATTATCCCACGTTTGCATGGATGGGACCCAGCCTGTGGGGCGCAGAGCAGTAGCCAAGAGAAGGCACCTGGGAATCCTGTTGCTGCATACATATCTCCGCAGTTCAGCAGCAAGGAATTCCCTCACATTTCCCTCTTTGCTAATTTCCGCTAAGTGAGGACCCATCTAATTTTAATTAAACCGGTACATACTGAGAGTAACTAACTCCTCTGACTTCACATTAATGCTAGCCAGCAGGGGTGAAAATCTGCCTTGCAGTGCCTCCTCCTTGGGAGTTGTCAGTTCCATGAGCTTCAGCCCTGATTAACTGAACTCCAGCACCTGTGGAGATGAACCTAAAGATGGTGGCTTGATGTTGAATCCCAGGCAGGACTTCCAAGGCAGTGGATGAGAAATCCTAGGAGAAGTCTCCTACATTCCAGCATAACCAAGGTCTCACCTTTATCTCTAAGGAGCGTATCTATCTAGAATAGATTTGCTATCCCGTTGCTTTAGATCGTTGTCATGCTGTGAAACAGAGTTACATCTGTTAAACAAGTAGCTACTTAATCTGGGTTTACTCCTGCTTTGCATAAGTGGAATGTCAAAAAGAATCTGATTTCCATTGTTGAATCTGGCTAAAGTTTGCCCAGATTTTTCTGTTGGAATAATTTCTTTCATAGAAGGTCCACACATAGGCAACGAAATATCCATTACAGGTTGGCTTTTGGCTAACACTGGACCTCAAAAAAAATTATTTGGGAACTTGGTTGTATTTTGAAGCTCCTTTGTTTTTAGCAAAACCTGGAGTAGCTCTGCTTGGAGGAGTGAAATTGAGGCAGCTGCATCACTGCATCATCTGCAGTGTCCCAGGGCAGAGACCCCCTGGCTTTGATAATGGGGGGAGGAGATAGGAACAACCTCTCCATGGTGCGTGCTGGGACCTGGAAGACAGTGAAATATCACTCAGATGTAGGGAAGGAATTCAGATTCCCTGATTTGGGGTCACTTCATGGAGGTGAGTCCTCGGTGAGGAAACATACTCTGATGGGGCTGGATCATGGCGATGTCCAGATCAAACGGGGCCAGCTTAGTTTTCTGTGGCCAGTCCCCAGCCAAATACTAGATACAATCAAAAAGAACCACTCACATATGCATAGCTCCTTCCCTGTGACATGAAGTACATTTCTCAGGGCACATATTTTGAAAGATGTACATTGGCCTTTGTTTTTTTCAGGAAATTAAAAAGATGGCATCCACCCCCAAAAACTGTTTCAGCCTAATTTAAGTTAATAAGCTCCACTAAGACAGCAATTACTCTCCTGTTTGGCCGCTGTCTCTACTCATTATGTGTGTATTACTGTTATTTATCAGTAATCTCCTTGGAGCTATACAATGACACAAGATTATGATATTTGCAGCTCCTAGAGCTTGCTATACCAAACACAAACAAATGATCAGCAAGAGCCATGCCACTGCTCTGAGCCAACCTTTCATCTGTGGCTGGGGATTCGAGGAATCAAAAAGTGGCTTTTCAGATGGTCCAGAACCTCAAGTTTTTATATGATCCATCAGAAAAAGCGGATACTTTGGCTAAGGCACATTCAACACACATTCTTGTGAGGATGCTAGGACTTTTTCCTTGGTTCGGGATTATTTTCCCCACACAGATGGCATTGGTTTGAAAGTATTTAAGTGGTGATTATCCCTTATTTTCCTACTTTACTGGCAACAATGAATCCTGGGGATAAAGAGAATATATGCAATGGGGGAAAAAAAAAAAAAAAAAAAAAAAAAAAAGCACATTTCTGAGTTAAGAAAACGAACTGTGGAGCAAAGACCACAGTGCAATTACACAAGCTTATTCACTGATGGAAATAAGTGCTGTGGCAGGCAATTATTTCCAGATCTTACCATGCAAGAAAGGCAAACTGTTTGCTGGAAAGCATTCATGAGGGTCAGATGATGGAGGGAAAGGCCAGGAAGACAAGAAGGAAAGCTTTCACATCCCTTTTTCAAGCTGTCACATGAAAGAAATGCCTGCAGTAACACTCAGTGAATGTGAACAGGGGGATGTTTGCAAACTGCCAAAACATCCCTCAGTGGGGTGGAGAGAGGAGGGAAAAGAAAATTATCATGAAATAAAACAATAAGAGAATTGTTGTCATTTCATGATATTTTTGTTGTCTGGAGCTGAGTGAAGAGAAACGCATCGTGCCCGTCCAGCTTGTGCCACCATGATGCTACTACATGAACTTCATGGGCTTCTCAGATGCTGCTTGTGAGGGGCAACTCCATGCAGTTGCTGCGATTATACTCCTTGAGCATTTAATGGCAAGCAGGAAGAACCAGTCACAGCAAGAGCAGTCAACAAAGATCTTGGATTTGACTTGCCACTGCACAAGAAAAAATAGCAATGCTAAAAGCATGCATTCTGAGCCCTGTCCCAGCTGCAAAATCACCTGGGCTTGTTCAGAAACTATGCTGGCTCCAGTGGCATGTGTGCATACACCAAATACGCCACATGTGCTTGTAGCCTTCTACTGTTTTGCTCTTCAGCCCTGAGTTGGCAGCTTGGCGGTTGTAGAACCCCTAGATGATGGAATCTGCCCTAGATGACAGGCAGATATTGGCCCCTTGAAGGATCCAGAGTAGCCCCTCTCTCCTCTTGACCACAAAGGGGACCCAAAACATACATGCTTCTACCAGAGACGCCTGAATGAGGTGTTCAAAACTGGGTGGGGTGGCTCTGGACCTGCAAGCCCACATACAGCCGTCCCAAGGCTCAGGCAAGCACACCCATTCCTGTGGGCACAATAGCTCTATTAGTCCAGGGAGTTGCTCAGGATGAAGTGATGCTGCAGAGAAAGCTCTTCAGGAAACGCAGCCAGTCGGGCGTAAGAAAGCAGGTCCTGCTATCTATAGATAATGGGCTGAAAAACAGGAAACGGAGGTCAGGAGTAGACAGCCTGTTCTCACAACGGCAGGGTGATAGCAGTGACCTTCCACGGGGGTCTGCCCAGCAACCTCGGCTGCTCAGTATCTTCGTAAATGGCCTGGAAAAGGGGTGAGGAGGGAGGTGAGAGAGTTTGCCGCTGATAAGAAGTTGTCTGAGGACAAGGACACAGTGTGAAAACTGCACACAGTGGTCAAAGGGCAGATGAAATTCAACACATACAACTGCAAAACTATGTATCTGGATGGGGAAAAGAGAATCCTAGACTCACACGGGTTCTACACAGACCACTTCTGGTCAAGAGCTGGGTCTTGTGTTTACTCTCCACCAAATCATGGACTCAGCAGCAGTCAAGAAAGCAAGTCAAGCACCAATAACCTCCAGGAAGGGAACAGATCCTGGGAACAGGCTGTCAGGGGAAGCATCACAAGCCCTGTACTCCCTCCTCCCAAAACATCTGGCCGCAGCTGGAGTCAAACACTGTGCTGGATACAAAACCAGCTCTGTCAGCCACGGTGTCACCTCGGTACGTACCCAGGGCAGGAGGTCTTTGCACCACACAGCATCACAAACACAGATTTCCTTTCTCCACATCAAGTAAAATGAGAAGATATGCAAATAATAGGAAAATGAGGCCCTTCCACCTTTCTGCAAAGATAGCACGGTCCCAATCGATGACTGAAGTTCTTTCCCCCCCTCAACAACAGGGTATGAAATGTAGAGAACCAAAGCAAACACCAGAATACAGACCCTGGGGAGGTCCATCGGGTTGTTTGTTTGTCAGCTGAAAGTTGATAAAAAAGCATGTAGCAATACTTTTATGGCTTTCAGTTTGGTAATAGCAACCTGCTTTGGCTGCAGCAGCTATGCTATGGGGCTCTATCTCTCTTGGCCACAAGCAGTCGTACTTTTATGACACAGGTCTTGTTGCAGGTCTACTGCAAGCAGCTGGACCTTTTGCCATGTGTTTTCCTTGCTACAGCTTGAAATAATTCCTGGGGATGTGTTATATCCTGAAAGCTGAGACAGCCCCAGAGCAAAGGAGCCGGGGAGCTGCCTGCACTCTCATTTCAAGAACAAGTTGGTGTGTCACAAGCGGGCAAGTTACACCTCAACACTCATGTTTCAAGACCCGGATTTCTCCCCCAGAGGAAAGCTTATACTCAAAGGGCTCAAAATAAGCAGTGCTCAGCAGTGGGTGACAATGTGCATGGTGTCTTTTTTTCATCTCTTTGCTTTCATCTCGGATAGCATCCTCACTGCTGCGCCAGGGACAGCAAGGGATGGGGGGCAACAGGGAGAGCTGCTAGGGGACACAGGGAGGGTGCAGGGGACAGATGTGTAGGCTTGGTGAGACATGCATTGGGGCCCGCTGGAGACATGCCGGGAGTTTGGTGGGATGTGTGGAAGGGTGGGTGGGAGGCATGCATGGCACAGAGGGGCACTTATGAAGGTGCAGAGGAACATGTGGGATACATGAAGGGGTGCTTGTGGAGGCACAAGAGACACATGGGGGTGTGACGGGACACATGGGACCATGGCAGGACATGTAGAAAAGCTTGGAGGGACAGATGTGGGAGGACAGCAGGACACACGTGGGGAGGCAGTGAGATGTAGGGGCATAGTGGAACACTATGGGCTTATGGCAGGAGCATGTGAGAGCATGGGAAGATGTAGGATGTGGGAGCCAGGCATGATGAGACATGGTGTGACACAGGTGATGAGACTTACAGGAGTTGCATAGGGGATCGAGGAGGGATGCACGAAGCTTCTCTGGGCAGGTGTGCCCACTTCCCATGGGGCTCCACATGTGTCCCAGTGCCACAGCCTGTGGTGAGCAATGGGATTCAGGGGGATGCGCACACTTTGGGGGCCAGAGGAGTGGGTATGAGCAGCCCCAGCTGCATCCCCCCACATTAAAAAAAAAAAAAAAAAAAAGAATGA
>VZRU01014258.1:361410-383925 GCA_013398155.1 Pedionomus torquatus
AAAAAAGGAAGCCAAAGTAGAAATTCAGTTACTCTTAAGAGCCAGGAGGAAGGAGTCAGCCTGTTACGTAGCCTTTACTTCACTGCTTCAAAGCTCTACCCATTGAACAAGTCTAATGAGTAATTATCAATATATGTCAGCTGTTATTTCTGTCCTGGCAACATCTACATTTAGGGAACATCTGTTTATCTGTGTAGTTGTAAGTGCTATAGTTAACATAGTTGTATTTAATTTTTTATTTTTTTTTTATTTTTTTAAATATTCAACCTGTTCCATGAGTACTGTACTAGCGGTACGCATGAAAATGAAAATCAGTGGTCCAAAATTACTATAAATCAATGAACTCCTCCTTTTCATGTTCTTCCCCAGCCCTGCTTTGTTATACTGACTCAAAATAAATGGAATAGAAGCTGCAATGTCTTAGCACATTTCACAGAACGATTTTCCTGGTACAGGCTGAAAAATATCTATTTTAATGGGATTTGAGGGAGGCGGGTAATGGTTTACCTGGATGTTGGGAGGAGGTGCCTGCATCTATAGCGACTGAGGCATCTCAACAAGACAAAAAGAAGAAACCTCTTGGGAGAGAAATGCTACCTGGCTGTTGAAGCTTTCAAACCTCAGAACATCCTCTATTTCATTTACAGCTCCTCTGTGACTAAATATTATTTTCCAATTACTATATTGTGTTGCTTTTTTTTTCAGTTGGGCTCCTTACCCTTTCTTCAAAGCAATGTGACCACACAGTAAACTGTTTTTGAGGAGTGTTTGCTGTTTGAGGTTAGAAGCTGAAACCACAGAGTTCCTTATCTAGTCTTTCTGCAACTGTTTTTGAGCTCATGGGCCAAAAGAGCAAAGCTCTAACAACTGAAATCATTTTCCCCTCTCCCCACCCATATTTTTGAGGCCACAGGAGGAGAAGTTCCCTATAGGACCCAGCTGCTGGCTTGCTCTGGTTTTGTTGTCTGTGAACCAGGTATGAACGTGCTTCTGAAGGGTGGGCAGGGAGGGGAAGCAGGGGGTTGAGCTGGAAGGTGGAAAGCAGTCACCAACCTGGCTTGGTTCCCCCTGAAACCTGTCTTTGTGGCTTAGGAGAAAGCTCTGGAAAATGAAAAAAAATAAAGTCAATTTTGTTAGCTTTCCTCCCCAAACTTTCACTGTTTGCTATTTAACTGCTGCTGAGTCTTGCTAAAAAATGTGTCTGGATGCTAAAGTTGGTGGGAGTCTTGCTTAGCACCTGAGCAGTGCGGGGGTGCTGGTGGGTCTCTTTTCTCATGGGCTGCAGGTTGGCATCTGGAGTGGGAGGGTAGTGACTACCACTGCTGTTATCTGAAAGAGCTTTAGTAACCCTCAAGAGAAGACCTTTGGAGAAGCCCAGGTGAGACAGTCTGTTCTTGTGGTTTGATTTTAGGTTACAAGCTTATTAGAGGCTTCCAAATGAGATTAATTGGTCCACCTTCTCAGGCAGTGATGTGGCTCCTGGAAGTACTGTGAGTGTCTGGTCCCCTGTGCAAGGTATCTAGATGCCTTTCAAGCCCGCTCAAGCTTTCCCAAGCCTCAAAGTACGTTTTGAAGGCATTTGTTTTGCACGAGCTCCAGTAGACCTACTTGATACATTCCAACATGATGTTTTTATACCAGAACAAGAACGCTAGTATGAATAATTTTTTAAGGCTACCTCCTTGCAGCCTTCCTGAATGGCATCAGTTCAGCAAAGTATAGGTTTGGTACTTAGTCATGATCTTTAACAACAGCCCCACTTGGCCTTGATATGAAAAAGTAAAAAAGATAAACAGCTTCTCAGACATATCTGATATGTTATCGTTATCTCCAAATAGTTGTTCCTTGCCATGACAAGGTACCCAGCTGTTTCAAGCATCCTTGGGCAGACAGCACAAACGCTGCTACCTGCGCTCCCTCCCTGCGTGTTTGTTACATCAAACCAACCCCGTCAGAACAAACGGCACAAAATCTGCCCCAGAGCACCTGGAACACCAGGAGGCAGAGAGGGAGGAGGAGGAGGAGGAGGAGGCAGTGAGCTCAGGGGCTGGAGCATGTTGTGACCGAGAGGGAGTCAGCAGCACGCAGCTGACTAGGTACTCTCATCTCTTGAAGAACGCAGCAGGATTTAGATGACACGATTATTCTAGTGGTGAATGATTGCCTCTATTGATGGATTGATTTCGGAGCGAAAACATTTGTAGTATTGAACCCCAAGCGGCGTTCATTATTTGCACTCAGCCCTCACCAAATTACATGGAAATTTCGCCTGAGAAGCAGAATTAGTTTCATTATCTGGAGACCCATCTTGAAAGCAGAGTGCTGATACTGACCTGGGTTTAGTGCTGGCTCTCAGAAACTCCCACTTTGTTCCTGAATAAGACGGCCAGTGTTTAAGCAAGCGCTTCCTGCTGGCAGAAGCCATTTCCGAATCACTTATCAAGCAAGATGAGAGCCCAGACATCTTCACCTCAGAGAGCGACTTCTCCCCACTACATGGTCCTTAGCTCAAGGTCTAACCTGAACCCTGCTTGTCCTTCAAACTTCTGAGCATTCCTCCTTGAAGTAACACCCCACCTTCCTTTCTGTTGGCACTTGTCACTTAAGCTGTAACCCTTCTTCCCAGGAAGAGTTCTTAATGACCCAGGAGTTACATGCACAGGTCTGTGTCTGTCTTTTATGTATTTGGGCTAGTTTTTGTACACTTTTCCTAAAGGTCAAAACCAGAAACTATGCCTCAGGTTGGCCTCTATAGCTTCATTAATCTCACAGCTTTCACATGTAAAACCTTTTTCCACTGGGACCAGCCATCATTTCCCTTCCCAATGTTTTTCCCTGCAATCCTGTGGCTTTTAAATCATAGAATCATCCAGGCTGGAAGGAAACTTAAGGTCATCTAGTCTGACCTCTCCGCAGTCACAGGGACACCCCCAGCTAGACCAGGTTGCCCAGGGTCTCATTGAGCCTCACATTGAAAACCTAATACTTGCCTTGCTGGTAACTGCTCCCCATCCCAATCCCAGGGGCTTGGCAGGGGTTTGGATTCACATCTCCAGGGTCCCACCTGGGGAGATGATTGCAGGATGCAACAGCATTGTCTTCCCACCACACATGACCAGTCACCTTCCCAAATGGAGACTCTTGACACGTTATGTCACATTGGAAAGCACATCTTCTCAATATCTACTTCATCTCCTAGACAGAGCAAGGCCTGATATCTCTTGGACATGAGGATGCAGTGTCATTCTTCCCACAGAAGAGCACAGTGGAAAATTGTTGCTTTTTCAGCTGGAGGGCTCCCATCACCCCCAAATTACCCCTCCTTCATTAATTTTCTTCTATAGCCAGTGGCAGCTGCCAGCACCCAGGGTGGACGCTGCTCAGCTAGGGCTACCTAGGGGCCAGAACTGCAGAGGGGACAGGAGACCAAACAGATCCTCATGATGATGGTGTGAGTGGACCGAGGTGTCCCTCCTGCAGGACATCCCAACCTGCAGCATCCCTGCCCAGGCACCAGGCCAGGCACCACCATGGGTCAGCATGGGGGCAACGTGTCCCTTCCAGAGGCAACGTAATCCTGCTCAGCTCTAGCTAATTGTTAAATATTTACAAACGAAACCTGTATATCCCAATCAGAGTTAAATTAAGGTTTGCAAAGTGCCCGGGAGCGAAGGGCGTCCTGTGGATGCACAATATCACCGATGCTGAAGGTGTCTTTGTCCCTGCACAGCAGTGGGAGACCGGAGCACATTTCCATGAACTGGAGCTGGGTAAGGAACCCAGTGACTTTTCTCTTTCCACATTTTGTTGTTGTTGTTGTTGTTGTTTTGTTTTGGTAATTCATCTGTTGCACGAAAGGAGGGATTAACAGGTCTTGCAGCACATTCCTAATCAGGGGTTGAGAGCATCCTTCTAGATGGTTGCAGAAGGTACAGCATGGTTGGGTGCTGCGGAAGGCAGATCCATCAGCCAGTACCCACTCCCAGCTTCTCCACCCTTAGTGGGTCAGGGGCAGAGCTGATGCAATTGCCTTTTGCAGTCTTCAGGGGACATTCCCCCATCCAATCCTGTCCACGTCCCTGCCATGTATCTCTGAGAGCACCCAAAATCCAGTGCTGGCCACAGGCCTGTGTGTGGAGGTGAGTTCAGCCCTCTGGCCCCGCTGGAGCCTGAAAGCATCCCTCCATGTGCCCTCCTTACCTTGGCCCATCTCGCTCCCTTTCTCTGCTGTATTTTCTGTGACAAATTTGCTGTGCCGGGTCTATGGAAAGCAGCTGGAAGGGTTTCATGCCTGCAGTGTTTTTCTCCTTCTTTATCCCCCCTCAGCAGGCTCAGATCTATTCAAATCACCCTTTCTTTTCCTTTTATTTCTTCTTTTCAGTGCAGCTTCCTACAATTTCAGCTTTTTTGGCTGACTCGGGGCCTGATATCTGTCTTTCCTCTTCCCTGACACTTCCTTCTGCAGTAACCCTTGGTGCACCATGGGCTTGCTTTCTGCAAGCACATGGGGTTGTGTTATGAATAGCACAGTGGAAAATTGTTGCTTTTTCAGCTGGAGGGCTCCCATCACTCCCAAATTACCCCTCTTAAGCTCCAAAAGGCTGTGGGGGCATTGGCTGATTCACCCACCCTACAGATGCAGACAATCAAGGGGAGAACATTGAGGTGCTGTGCCTACAGCATCTATGCGGCTCCTCACCTTTCCATGTTTTTTTTTCCAGGAAAAAGTGGTTGTAATCCCCGTGCTAGAGTCACCAGGGCATGGGGTCTGTCTTCCCCCCAGCCTTCTTTGTGCATTTAGGATTTCTTGTGAAGTTACTGGCACCTGCTGTGAGTGATGGGAAATCTCTGAAGCCACTGGTGAAGAAATCAGCCTGATGCCCAGTCTGGACATTGTTCTCTTTCAAAGCCCCGTGGCCCATCTCCTTTCTCTCTTCATTTTTTTTCTAATATTACAGGCAAAATCCTACAGAGCCACATATAAGGAATCCCACGGCAAAAAGTTTTCAGGGCACGCTGCAAGCTGTGCCAGCTCCATCCTGCAGATGGGTAGGGTGGGTAGATGCCTAGCATCCTGGCACATTTTGCAGAACAATGTCCTTAGGGACAGGTGGGGAGTGCAGCCACCTCATGTCGCAGCTGCCTCTGCTGATAGAGCAGCTGTGCCTCAGGCTTGGAAACCCCCAGTTTTGATGGCATAAATGCAAGCGCCTTTCTGGCCGTCTCGTGCCTTTTGGGGAGTTGCCACAGTCAGACCCAGGGAGGCCAGCAGTCAGCTGCTCTCCCATTTGGCAGATGCCTGTGCAGCTGGGAGCTTGTACTGGAACCCTAGTATGATGCCCCACCACCAGCCAGCCATGCTGCCGGCAGTGGTCCAGAGTTTGCGGGATGCAGACACCCACAAGCTCAGCTGTTGCTGTATCAGAGACGATGGTTTCCCACTACTAGGTAACAGCTGAAAAGGGCAGGATGAGTTATTGGAGGACAATGGGGGCTCCCTCACTGGGCTTTCACAACCTACCTGACGGCAGGGAGCTGTAACAAAAAAGGACAGTTTTGCTTTTATATTGATAAGCTGGATCAGAGCTGGTCTACTGATTTCCCTCCGCTCTCGCCAGGGTGTATTTGTGTAATGACTATATGTGTGGTTGTTTCTGGATGATGTATGAATACTATCATACAATTCCGTTCGATGCTGGAACTTTAAAAAGTAATAATAATAATGAATATTCATAGAATCATAGAATGGTTAGAGTTGGAAGGGACCTTAGAGAGCATCGAGTCCCAAGCCTCCTGCCAAGGGCAGGGACACCTCCCCCTAGACCACATTGCTCAAAGCCCCATCCAGTCTGACCTTAAATACTTCCAGGGATGGGGCATCCACAACTTCTCTGGGCAACCTGCTCCAGTGTCTGACCACCCTCACAGGAAAGAATATCTTCCTAATATCCAATCTAAATCTCCCNGAGTGCAGAGTAGAGGGGCAGAACCACCTCCCGTGAGGTAATATTGTTATTATTACTATTGTTACAAACTAATACTTACACACAATAGTGTGATGTTGGTACCCACTTCCCAACTAGCCAGTACCTGATATTTTGAGTCAGACCAGCACGCTGATTCCTGGACGAAACCCCCAGGTACCACAGCTAACCATCTCAAGTTTATGCTGCACCTCTTTTGGGTTTCACTTCTGTTTAAGAAATGCGTTCACCAAAAATATGCTTTTGCTCATCTAGAATTTTGTTTTGGACATTAAACAGGCCAACGGCAACAAGGTGAGAGTCATCCTTGTTGGACTGGTCAACCTCATCTCTCTTTTTAAACAAGGAAGGTGTTCCCAGCTCACAGCCCTGCTGACTCTGGTGCTGACCACTGGCCAAAAACAAATGGCAAAAAAAAGACACCCTCAAAAAAAAAAAAAAAAAAAAAAAGAAATCACTCTCTAGAAATGCTATTTCCTACTTTAGCTTCACTTTTCCTCTGCATTTTTTGTTAGGTTTGTTATCTTTTTTTCATATCATTTCATGGCATTTCATTAGTGCTGCATATTATATAAGAATATCTTAGTATTTTTTTAATTCTGTTTCATTTTAAAACTATTAAAACCATCTGCCACTTAGTAAACACTAACATATTTTCTTTTCTAGATCAAAGTGTCTCCTGTCTGTGTTGTAATGGAAGTTTGACATTATTTTTTTTACAAGACAGGCGGGAGACACTTTGATCAGGTGCCAAACTGTTTCACTACAACAAACAGGCAACACTCTGAGCTAGAAATGATAAGATGTTATTATGCACCGTGACAATTTCACGACATGTCAGCTGGAATGTTAAAAAAACCACCCTACATAACATAAAACATTGAAAATATCAGCATGAAATTCCAGATTTTTTAAAAAATGAACAATTTATGAGTTGAAAGCATCCCTTTTATATTTTTCTCTACAAAACTGTTACTTTTTTTGGTAGTTTTTGAATATTTTTTGTAATCCTTTCCGTTTCAGCAAAGGGGTATCTTCTGTCAAAAACGCTCCATTGAAAAAATTCTGATGGAGTCGACTTGAAAAGCTCCTCTTGAAAGCCGTTTTTATATACAAAAGGTTATTGTCCCTGTCAGAGAACAAAAGAATCACCTGCTGGCTTTTTTGTCCTTTCTAAATAAATTAATTGCTCGACGATTGTTTCATCCGTGTTTCTCAAACATGCCGCTCCCCACTGCTCCAAACAGCCCCCCGAACATTTGTTTGCCTTTTATCCTGGGATGCAGGATGCCTCCACAGAGAGCCCCTGGCTTTCCAATAATACAAATACTGCAGCTACACGCTGGGGAAATAAAACATGCATATTGTCATTTCTGTCTCAATTTGCATGCTGAAGGGAAGGGCTCTTCCATAGTCATCTATGTCAAGTGCCCAGGCACCAAAGAGGGGTTGGCCATGAGTTTGTAGGCCCTGGGAGCTGCAGGTGGGGCAGGTGGAGGCAACCAGCCCTTCTTCCACTACTTAAAAACTGGTGTACTCCTGCTTTGGCAAGAAAAGCTATCCTAGTTTTCCAGGTAGACAGCCACAGCCAAGAAAGGGTTAGTCGTCTCCAAAGGGCATGGCAGATGAGGGAGGGGATGTCCACAGCCCAGAATAACTGGTAGCAGAAGGGGAGCAGCATGCATGAGGGGGGCCTGTCTCACTAGCAGGGAGTGATGGGCACTCATCATTTGAAACTTGCAATTTATCTCACCCCAAAGAAGTAACAAACTTCAGGGGCCCACAATTTGCTTCTCTACAATGGTTCGAAAGGAATCAAAAGGATTATAGAAACCAGGCAAAAGTTGGATCAAAGAAAAGTTTGTTTGAGTATTAGGAGGAAAAAAAAAACATCACAAAAACTGGAAGGGATTGACCAGAGAGGCTGTGGAAGTTTTGTCCTTGGAGGTTTCCAAAACTCAGCTGGACATGAGATGAGGGACCTGCTATAAAGCCAAAATTAGCCATGCTTTGAGTGGGGGGTTGAATCAGACGACCTGCACAGGTCCATTAAAGGTTCAGTCATTCTACATTCATGTTATGACATCCCTACAATTCAGTGGGATGAATACCAGCTCAGAAGATAACGAGCCTCACATTTCCCTGAACCTGGTCTCACATCCTTACCCACAGCCCACTGTATCAATGATGCTTGAGGCATCAGCGGTGGTGCAGATCAACATCTCCTACGCCTGGGATGTGCTACTGGAGGCACAGCACTCAACCCTTCCAAGAGAAAGTCCTTCGCTTCCCAGATAACTTCAATTCAAAACGTGCTGGAACCAGTCTGGGGTTGAAGGACAAGTTTCACATCACCCAAGGTCAGGAGGAGACCCCAGGCAGCGTCGGTCTGCAGGCGTTTCGGCACAGGGAGCTGTTTGTAGCAATACAGCCACATGCTGGTACACTGTCAACACACGGAGGACGTCCTAAAAGCAGTAAAAACAGATGCCAAGTGTGGGCCAATTCACGTTTAGGTCGGCTTTCCTCCCCTGATGGTTCAGGTCGGTGAGTGTCACTGCCCTGAGAATGACTTTCCAGCGTCAGCAGAGCAAAAGCTACTCAAGAAATGATTAAGCTTTAGCTCATCTTCTCCCCTTTTAAATGCAGGCTGTTTAGAAACAAAAGCCGTAAGATTATGTACATTTTGTCATTTCAACCCAGCAGTAAGTATTTTAATGTGCAATAAATCGTTATTGAGGAAAAGGTCAGAAATCCACAGCCTGAGAGGCTAGAGGGTGCGTTGAGCCTTGCAAACCAACCGACAGGAGTAAGTGTCAGCTGTTTAATTGCCTAGAGTTCCCCAAAAACTTACAGCTTTCATGTTTTCCTCCCTGAGTGTGGCATTCAGGGTGTGTCAGAGCAAGGCAAAGTCTTATCTTTCCAGTTTTGTCCTGGAAAGCTGAGAATTTGATATTGTCTCCCCTGTGAGAAGAGGACTTGCTTCCCATAAGTTGTGTGTTTATTATTACTGGTTGTCTGTTAGCACCTCTTCCCCTTTTCTCACCCTCTCCAGGCAAAAATCGAAGCCTTTCCTACCACCTGCAATGCTTCAGTACCCCAGGAGTTGGCAATTTGTGCAGTTCCTCCACGCTTCCCTCAGGGCTTCCCTCCTCACCAAGACAGGGAAACCACCAGGATGTGACAACCAGAACTCCCAAAGAGCCAACCTCTTCCCAAATGGAGATACTATAAGGCTGTGGCCTAAATACAAGAGTTGTTTTCCAACAAGCCAGAAACGTCTACAAAAATCTCCCATCTGGTCTAGCACAAGGATCACCTGGTGCCCGGGAGCAGATGACCACCACGTAGCACCGTGACCCCGTCCGGTTGCAGGAGGCTCCATCAGCCTTGCCCGTTCATCTCAGTTGAAGAAGAACTTTGATTTGGACTCACAAAAATCCATAGCAGAGACCCTCGGAGAAGTGCAGCGTAGCCTTCAATTGCCAAGTTTGAGACCTCACGTGGCTGTGCTTGGCAGCGACCACCATGTTGCTACTGCCTGTCCAGCAGGCAGCAAATGCCCCACTCTTTGCCCACAGGAGGAATTTGAGGATTACCAGGGGTACCATGCTGAGATTGCACCACATGTTAACAGTCTCCAGGTGCCAGATGTGTCATTTAAACACCTTGTCTCTCCCAGCACCACATACATCTCCAGAAGGGCTGATCTATTATCTTGCTGCCCCTCTTCGAAGTGCCTTGCTGCCCCATTAAGTAAACAGAGCTGGGGACCCTTCCTATTTACCCACTCCAACAAAGCCCTTTGGCTTAACCTCCTCAGGATGCATCTGCCGGAGCGGCAACGTGCTGTATGTTCTGCCTCTCTCTTTGCATGGGTCGAGGAAACAGGCTGCCTACACAGCCAGCTGCCAGATGGAGGGGTCCCATCCGCGTCCAGACCTTCGTTAGCACTTGCCAGACTTAGGCAGTACGTGAGAAACGCCCTACGTGTAGTTACAGGGCTGTGGTGTTCTGCTTCATCATTTGTCTGACAGTGGAACACAGCTGTCAAAGGAACTGCCCTCTTGGAAACCTCCCCATCCACACGTTTTAGGGTAGGTGAGAGAAACTAAATCTTCAAACAGACTCGTGAAAGAAAGATACAGTTTCATGGGGGCTGAGGGAGAAGAAGGTTGAATTTCTTTGGACTTCGTGTCCCTGCTCATGGGAGTGAGACAAGACAATCTTTAAGGTCCCTTCCAACCTAAATCATTCTATGATTCTGGTTTTTAAAATATTATTTATTTTCTTTCCTATGCTCCTGATACAGGTCTGCAGAGACATAGAATCATAAAATGATTAGAGTTGGAAGTGACATTAAAGATCATCCAGTTCCAACCCCCCTGCCATGGGCAGGGACACCTCCCACTAGACCAGGTTGCTCAAAGCCCCATCCAGCCTGGCCTTGAACGCTTCCAGGGATGGAGCTTCCACAACTTCTCTGGGCAACCTGTTCCAGTGCCTCACCACCCTCACAAGAAAGAATTTCTTCCTAATATCTCATCTAAATCTCCCCTCTTCCAATTTAAAACCATTACCCCTTGTCCTGTCACTACACTTCCTGACAAAGAGTCCCTCTCCTGCTCTCCTGTAGGCTCCCTTCAGATACTGGAAGGCTGCTAGAAGTTCTCCCCGGCGCCTTCTCTTCTCCAGGCTGAACAGCCCCAGCTCCCTCAGCCTGTCGACAACAGCACACGTAGGGGACCGGAGATGGGATCATTACTGCAGCTGGTTATTTTTGTTGGAAAATGGCCCTTGCTATTTTTCAGTCTGGTTGATTTGGCCAGCAGTTTCCGGAGAACAAAAAAGTCAGTGTTTTTTCTTGATCCTTCATTGCAAAATGCAACCTGAGCTTTAGGAAAATTGTTGTCGGAGGGTTCCCATTCCTCGGATCTGCCCCTGTCGTTGGGGCTACTGTGAGAAAATGCCAAGGGCTGCAGGGTGTCCATCCCACCAGGCACAAAAGGACAGTAGCCCCAGCTGCCTGGAGAGAACATGTCCATGAGAGCCCCCTTCTCCAAAGAACAGAGCAGTTAGTGCTGCCCAGCGCCCAGGTTGTAAATACTATATCAAAAGCACTCCGGAGAGTTTTGGGGGGGACAGATGAGCAAACGCCATTGCTTCTGGAGGAAAAGTCTAGTTTTGAGAAGCTCAGTACAGCTACAGCCTTGGTGGAACCCCAAGTTGAACGCTGCTTCTCCTCACCTGTTTGCATGGCTAAAAGCAAGCAGGAATTTGCCTTCTCCATCTTTGTAAAGAAGGTTGCAACCAGTATCTTTGGCTTAAGGAACCAATTGCATCCCTTTTAATGATCCAGAACAATGTCATCATGTGTTCCCTCTCCAAAAGCAATTAGTATTTCAGCTTAATTATCTGCATATAGTAAAGGTCACCAGACAAAATACTGTGGTTATAAAAATGCTCCCTAATAAAGAAATCGATAAAAGGTCATTAAGATTAAAGATCCCACATACACTTAAATATCTTGAAACTGACACACATCAAGAAAAAAACCTTTGGTTCCACTTTGTGAATTGGGGAAACTGATCTTGTGTTTCTGTTTAACCCTAACCCCTTAATTAATTAATTTCAGGGCACAGTGCACCAAAGGCAGCTTGTGCTGCTCTCAGAGCACAAGAACAAGGCACAGCAACTTTGCTCCAACGTGATATCAGAGCTGTCAAAGCATCTAAAGTCCTCCTAAGTCAGGCTCCAAATAATTCATTTAATCTTAAGAAATAATTATAGATTTTGTTTCTTGTATTTCTTTTCTGATTTCTGGCTCAATGTAGCACCTCATCACTGATATTTTCATCTCTTTTCCGGAGAAACTCCAGGCTAGCAGCTGACTCATTCTTAATAGAAGGTACGAGTCTCATAGGAGCAGCATGGTTTCAGGAGCTCAGACTTTAATGGGAACATCAAATCTATTTGGCATTATGGTAAGGTCGTCAGAAATCAGCAATATTGAAGGGGCACCCTGGGTGTGCTTCTAACATAGGTTGCAGCAAATATATCATGCATATGTGTCTGTACTGACGGTGCCAAGTAGCCTTACTGGCAAACTTTGGAAAGAAATGGAGTTGTGTGAAAATTTAGACTAAGAATTTCACTTTTCCCTCTTTTTTTAAGAAGAAAAAGGAATTTGATGTCTGTGAGTTTTCATAAACAACTCCTCAAAAGGGTGGACATGCCTTCATTTAAACCCTCCCTCAGCTGGGTTGGCCTCAGCCCTGCCAGGATGACATCCTCCTCAGAGAAGGAGAAAGCAAAACTTTGCACAGAAACGAAAAGTGAGCCATTTAATGATGTCATATCTAATGAAAACCAGATAAAATCAATGTTAATAAGTGACCCCAGTGTACCCAAAGTCCTCTCCTTTTCTGAAATCAGAGAACTGCTTTTTTTTTTAGGTATCCAAGTGGGCAGGGCAAAAGTGGTGAAGGTGAGGAGATGAGGTCTGTGGAGGACATCATGTTAGCCACGTGAAGCTACTTGAAACTTCAAGGGTGAGGACTTGCAGAGGACCTCGCAACTCTGCCAGGCAAGACGTCCAGAGCAGAAAACTCCAGGCCTGAAGTGATGCCCATGGGCTAACAGCCCAGATTGTGGCCAGTGGTAGGCTCCAGCCATGCCGCTATGCTGGGGGGCAAGTGTGAGCACTGGGGAGACCTAGGGAGATAGACTGGAAAGGGACAACTCGGGGACAACCACTCTTGCAGAGTGAACGAAAGGGTGGAAATTAACTTAAACGCATGCCTGAAGGACATGTCTAAAGGCAACTTCAAAACATTGGTGTCGAGCTGCAACCTCTGCTTAGGGAAGTCTGTAAGTTTTAGCTTCTGGAAGGTGAGAGGATGGTCAGGAACACAGATGGCTCTATGTCTTCCTTCCTCCCATGTCTCCAGTTGGCCATGGCCAGTTGGAGATGTGGAGCCAGCTGGGCTGGGTCAGTCCCCACTGACAGCCCAGGCAAGGACGTTAGGGATGGACAACACAATGAGTTGTTCAGTTTACACTGAGCAGAAATCATCACTTTAAGTGTAGCAAGATCATTAGCACAGTACTTACCCCACCTGGAGCCCTGCATCCAGCTCTGGAGTCCTCAGCACGGAAAGGACACACATCTGTTGGAGCAGGTCTAGCAGAGTGTCACGAAGATGATCAGAGCACTGGAGCGCTTCTCCTATGAGGACAGGTTGAGGAAGTTGGGATTGTTCAGCCTGGAGAAGAGAAGGCTCTAGGGACACCTCATTGTGGCCTTTTAGTACTTAAAGGAGGTATATAAGAAAGGTGGGGACAAACTTTAGCAGAGCCTGTTGCAATCGGGCAAGGGGTAATGGCTTTAAACTAACAGAGGGAATAATTAAACTAGATATAAGGAAGAAATGTCTCATGATGAGGATGGTAAGACACTGGCACAGTTTGCCCAGAAAGGTGGTAGATGCTCCATTCCTGGAAACATCCATGGTCAGGCTGGACAGGGCTCTGAGTAACCTGGTCTAATTGAAGATGTCCCTGCCCATGGCAGGAGGATTGAATTAGATGAAATTAAAGGCCCTTTCCAACCCAAACCACTCTATGATTCTACTTATGCTGGATCGTTTCAGAGTAATAGCCACTGCTAGAATACAACTGTGTTCACACTAGGAGGATCTGTGATCCCAGCAAGGGGCTTGACCTCTAGTAGGAAACCCCACCTTTAAGAACCTAACTGAATTTTTGGGGCAGTAATTTGGCAACGACTTTTAAGGGACAAGTTAGCAGGTGGGATTCCAGTATCAAGTGCTGTATTTTTATGCCAGGCTATGTGTTTTCCACTCACGCCCTGGGTTCTGCAGCGTGCACTAGGTTGGGTGGGAGCTGGAAGGGTGACGAGCTTCCAGGCTGTGCTGGAGTAGGATTTTCATGACCAGAGCCACCAAAAATAACCACGTGCAGAATTGCCCTCACCTTCTGCAGGGTGCTTTTTGTTTACTTTCATTGCTCATCCTTCCTGATTAATTCAAATGTCTATCTTAAGTTCATCTTCAGAAAGGCAGAGGACCTAACCCTCTGAATACCACAGGCCGTGGACATAAGTGCTTTCTAAATTACTAATAACCAATACCTGTATTTCCACATCCCCCAAAAGGAAACTTTTTTAAAGGAAAGGGGCGTTTACCACCGAAGCAGTTGGCTCATGGTGAAATGCAGAGTTGTGGTGCAGGTTGATTTTACCTCTGGGCTGACTGCAAGCAGCCACGCTGAGATGAAACAAGAGTGCCTGGGCCCAACCAGAGTGTTTTCCCCTGGGCTACGGGCTGAAAGCCCTCACCTAACGTTGCCTGGTCTTACAGGCCCTCCACCTCCTGAACCAACAGGCTCAGCATGGATGGCCCAGAGAATCTGGGCACATAAATATGTTTTGCCAAAGTGCAGAGCGCTCAGGGGTGAGTTTAAGCAGTGTAGGCATTGAGGATGCTCTAGTAGAAGAATATCCCCAAACCTCCTCCGCTTGCGACCCTTTGAAACAGATATGAGCCCACACTAGACTTCCCTTCCCCTGTAAGACTTCACTGCATTTATTACAAACATATCAGTAATTTCAATATTGGGAGAGGGGGAGGTGAAAAAACAGGGTGCTCCCTTCAAACTTTTTCAGACTTCCCCTGCTTTGAGTGTGGTTCATCATGGCAGCTTGGCCCAGACCTCACTGGCTACACCAAGGCCACCAAAGCAGCCCAGGGCTGGAGTAAATATCACTGCCCAGATCTGATATTGGAAGTATCAATATCGGCATCCAACAGGTCACATCCAAATATGGCCTTTCCCCCTGCCTCCCTCTAACCTACATCTACCTGAGCATCCCCAGACCCAACTTGTTTCTGTCCTGTTGGTGGTTGAGGTTGCTTCAGTTTTCTCCTCTGGCATTTACAGCTACTGCTGCTTCTTAGAAAGTTTGAGTGAATTTATGGGCACTTAAGTAGTAAATTGGAGTAATTGCCTTCTGAGGAAACAGGCTGTCCTGGCTCAGATTCTCTTCATGAACCCATTAGATGGGGAGCTGCTGCTCATTAAGAGCATGACTGAATTTGATCCACCAGCATTGCTTGCTGGATTTAAAGTTAAAGCTGATGGAGATGGGGAGAAGGGCTTGGGGACTGTTTCCTGCACCACCTACAAGTACTTAAACTTTCATTCTCCTCCAATTTTTATTGCCTTGGCTGGGGTGGGTCCCTTGTGAGCAGCAGGTGGAAAAGGCCCACGGCTGCAGAGCGCTTACCAAGGCTTTGCTGAGTCCTACACTCAGAGGGTATGGACAGGTACAGCACCCTGACCCGTCTGGGTTGTAGTCAGCTCCCTGAAGGCAGGAAAGCCTGCAGAGAGCTGCAAGCCGCATCTCCTCCCCAAGCTCCCCTCTTCACTTCTCTTGGGGTTTGGGGTTTTTGTCGACTGCATCTTTTCTACAAAGAAGCCCACATAAACCTCCCTTCTGAATGCTTTCACTTGTGAATTTGTGAGCCTTTATAATTGGTTGGTAGAAATGCTTTAAGCAAGACCACTGAAGCACTTTGTAACATCCTTCTGGAGCGCTTTTAAACAAGGTTGTACCATGCGTCAGGGACTAGCCTGACATCACTTGGAGGTCACCTTTACTTCTAAGGTCACGGAATTATTTCCAAAGAAGTGTTCCTCACAGAGGCCCAGTGATTTGGCTTGACCAGAAGGTGTTGGGACCTTACCGTGGTCACCTCAGAGAATCCTCTAGGTTGGAAGGGACCTTTCAGATCATCGAGTTCAATCATCAGCCCAACAAAGACAAAAACATCACTAGACCATACCCCTAAGCTCCACATCTACCTGTCTTTTAACTACCTCCACAGATGGCGATGCCACCACTTCCCTGGGCTGCCTGTTTCAGTGTTTCATTGTAGAAATTTTTCCTAGTATCCAATCCAAACCTCCCCTAGCACAACTTGAGACCATGTCACCATGAGCAAGAATGGTGTCCCTGGAAGCAGCTGGCACCAGGGGCTATGCGTTCACAGCACTGGAGACTGCAAAGTCCGTGGAAGTAAAGAAGTTAGACTTCTTTTGGTATGGAGGTTGCCATTGATTCCTCGTGCTTTCATGCTCATGCAAACAGTGCAATAATTGGCACTTGGAGCTCCTTTAGACCTTCTCCATCCTACCTCTCGAGGCAGAAAGATGCTACTCTGCAGCAACCGCTGTCTGGATGTTACAAAGCAGATGTGGCAGGTGTGGAAGCAGTGCTGGGTTTCTAGCTTTTCTCCTGCTTTGCAAGGAAGAAGAAATAAGCTGCTACCAGCCTCCTATGCATTTCAAGCACCTGTAAGCTGTCGCCATGCCACCGCAGGGCCAGTGGGGTGGGAGCGGGACGAGCGGTGGCAGGAGGCACAAGTGCTGGAGCAGAGCAAGCCCTGCAGCCCCGGCGAGCCCAACGGCGTGGAGGGCACTGTGTTCTGGCAGCGGCTGGTTTCACGGAGATCAGGAGTTTAAGCACATATGTAATTGAATTGCAGATGTCTTTTCTGATGGCTATCTGGTAGCAAAGCTTTGATTAAAGCAGCAGCGGAGAGGCAGAACAGGCTGGTTCTCAGTAATAAAACTAATGGAAGGAAGAACGACCGTTTAGCGAAGCCTCTGCTGGGAACATAATGCAGGCAGATACTTCAAAACTAGATTTTGGGGGGAGATCTGAGAGCTCAGCACAGATACCCAGCTTCCAGCTCCTAAAGATACTGAATGTATGTTGGACTGGAAAGCAGCTGACAGTAATTTAAATAATCCACAAATAAGCTCATCTCCCTCCCTTCCCATGCTCCCTGATGAACAACAGATCTGCTTTCCTTGTGGAAGGCCATAGACATTTGCTCTGCTTGGCTTTGTTTTTCAAAAGGCTGACAAATTTTATTTGCTGTGGCCTTTTTGTTACTCCCAGGATTCAGGTGGATTTGCCCGGAGCTTGCTCTTGCCAGATCACAACTTCTCACTCTTTTACAGTGCCTGCGGAGCTCCAGAGAAGGAGAACTTGAACAGTTTTCAGTCCACCCAAACTAAAAGACTGCAAATTGGAGTGCTATGACCTTTTCTTCGTTTTCTTTTTTTTTTTTTTTTGGTGCCTGTAGCCACTTTCTCATGACGACTTGAACCGCATCCAATGCGTATTACCACATACACATCACTGAAAAGCCACCCCCACCCAGAGCAGCTGAAGAATCAAAGTTAAGTTTCAAGATGACCTAAGAACCTGGCTTAGCTCAGGAACAAGGCTTTTGAGAACTGTTTTCCCTTTCTTCAGCTGCCCGTTACACCGTACCCCCAATGTGCTACATTTTGGGGGCTTCTTGGCCATGTCCCACCCAAGCTCTCTTACTTCTTGGCCCAGCACAACTCTCCTGGAGGGCACCTCAAGGAACACCCACCACCTGGGACTGAAGTTTCAAGGAAAGTCATCGCAGTTTTGCCCATTTCCCCTGTTGAACTGCTGACCTTTTCCCGACGTATTTACAATATAAGGAAGTTAGTTTATTCCTGG
This sequence comes from Pedionomus torquatus, assembly GCA_013398155.1. Classification (NCBI taxonomy): domain Eukaryota; kingdom Metazoa; phylum Chordata; class Aves; order Charadriiformes; family Pedionomidae; genus Pedionomus; species Pedionomus torquatus. Next base: position 378,979 of record VZRU01014258.1, read on the forward strand.
TTTGGCTTTTAACTTCATTGTTGAGCTTGGCTTTGCTCCTGTTGGAAACCGGAGCCCGGCACAGGAGGGCAGTTGCCAGTGTCTGCTGGAAACTCCTTGCCATGGGATTTTTCAAACACACCGTTTGTTGGCTTCACTCAGCACATACTATATGCAGTCAGAAGCGTCTGCTTACTCATCGCAGGAAAAGGATCGGGGCAGTGGCAGGTGGTGTGTTGCGGGTTGTTTGGTGGGTTGGTTTTTTTTTTTTCAGAGTATCCTCAAACAAGCATTCAAACGCCTCGGCTCCTTCCAGACTTCCCAGGAGTTCCCTCGAGCAGCCACCCTCCGTCTCACTTCACACATCTGAAGTTACACTGACCAGCAATGCTTGGAACTGGGCTGATTTCCAGTTTAGGCAAAGCCTTGGATTTGTAACTCTTTTCAGGTTTGACCCAGCAGAAAACTCTGCAGAAAGCTAAAATGCATAATCCCAAGGACAAAGGAGAAAAGCAAGAAATAATGCAACGTCTGGAAGATGCTGAACTGTTACTAAAGCACTCAAAGACACTTAACAAGAGGTTTTGCAAATGGCATATATTAAACTAAACAAGTATGCCTTCAGCCAGCAAGCTCGGGTACTGCTATTTCACCCTGCGAGGAATAAATAATAATTAAAATGCTTTGTGTTAATACATTCACTGTAGCTACAGAAATCCAGGGTGGCAATTCCCAAATAGCCTCGCTGGGTTCTTTTTCCCAGTTGAAAGACAGGAAGCTGCCTCCCAGGCACTGATTTATTCCATAAGAATTAGGGAGAGGCATCTCTAAGGCACTGCATTTACTCCACTGCTGCAGGGAGGTTTTGTCTGGGCGCTCTCGGGACAGTTTTCAGGCATGTCATGGAAGGATGATTTTTCCCTTCCCCAAGTATTTACACAGCCCTCAGAATTTAGACGATCTGGATTTGCCTTAGAATTATTTGCCAAAAAATTAATCGAGTTAATAAGAAAAAAGCCACAGGAGGGGAAAAAAATAGCTACTTGGTCTCTGTGATAATTTGCTTAGATCAGTTTATCATATTGCTGTTAAAAATAAAGCAAGCGTGCAGCTAAATGTCAACAAGAAGTTAAATGACAAACAGCTTGTTATGGAATTGGAGATATGCAGAGAATAAAAAGCCTGACAGAAAAAAATAGATTGCATTTAATTTGATTCTCACTGTGGTGGATGAAAACCTGAGCATTACAAAGTTTGTATAAAGAAAAATTGGGGTGAAAAATAAGACAACACTCTTGACTACTGATAACATTCGATTTAAAGTGCTCTGAAAAAATTATTTGCGTAAAGCAAAAATCAAACCAGTTCATTCCCGAAGCATTACAACACAAATGAGGGAAACATCTACTCTTCGGTTGGGTCTCCGGCGAAATTTTAGTCAATTTTGAATTTGCTTCATGGAGGGAGGCTGCAGTTTTGACAGAGCTGTTGCTAAAATCCTCTCAGCAACAAAACCCTGCTTTGCCTAACTTGAGCAATTAATAAACAGCTCCAAAACCCAGCTCATTCGTTTTAAAACTATCCAGTACCTAAGACTAAGTGATCGGATTTGCCAACACTGAAGCACACTGTACTAAAATTATCATTCTATTACTCAACCAAAAACCTTCAGACTTCCAAATACTGTATTAAAGAACAGTTACCAAAAAACAAAAAAAAATCTTGGATTTAGAATATGCTCAGGCTGTTCTTCAGACAAAATAAGAGAAATAAACCCAGAGGTCAATTTCTTTTTTTAAACAAAACATAGTTCTTCGCAAACTTCGGTGAGTGAAGTGGGTGAAAAAGCCAATCTGCATCATAAGATTGACTTTTTATATACTCAGTGTTACAGCCTGGAAGTGCTAAAGAGACATTCAGAATATAAAGGCAACTGGAGACAATTAAGCCATTTAAAAAGCACCAAAATTAGCATTCCTTTTGTTGGATCCAAATAATTCAAGTGCTGTTCTGCCACAAAGGCTATCATCAATTTCTAATTTTAGCTTAATCCATGAAGAAAAAAAAAAAATCTCACATTGCTGTCTGGCATTTCCTCATTAAGAACACTCTTAAATTATGTTATATAGCAAAATCTCAAGAACACAAACTACAAATTAAAGTTCACACTCCCACAGAGACGCAGTCATGCGTGCCCTTTGATATACTAATTCCAATAAAGGTAATGGAACTAACTTGTGCTATGATACAGCTAAGCAGTGCCTGGGCTGCTGCGTGGCGAGTACCCAAAAGCAAGAATTTAGCTATAAAACCCTCAAAAAAAAAAAAAAAAAAGGTGACATCTCCTCTCCTGCCTTTGAGCCCTCAGCCTTCTCACTTCCCCTGCCACACCTGACTACTCTGGGTAACATGAAGTTCCACAAGAACATCATCCTGATTTTCATTATATGGAGGTAAGCAGTCATAAGAAGACCCTACAAAAAACTCTGTAATTAGCCCAAATTAATTCCTCGTGTTCAAATTTCAGGACAGCGCTTTCAGGGTCAAAGAACTGTCCCAGTACTCAAAGTGCTGAGCATTTTCTCTCCTTAATTGTGAAGACTCTAAGTAACCAAAGGATTCACGTCCTCAACACCTGCAAACACAATCCTCTGCTCCAAAGCTGCAAACAACTCGTCTCCCCTGGCTGCAGGCTGTCAATCACACCGTCTCCAGTCATTCACCTAAAAATCCGCAGGGTTAGATTCAGTTGTACGTTAATCATCGTTACTGAAGAGGACAGAAATTTATTAAATGGAAGGGAAGCTTTTATTTTTACATACAGAACTGCAAATCCTTCTCAACGATTTCAGAAGCCAAGTGCCAAGTTCACATGACTTCAACTCATAAAACAGGCACAAGAGCTGTGGGGGTGAAAGTGAGAAATTCTCAGGAGATGCAGAATTCGGTCTGGTCTCATCACTGGATGTTTTAGAGAGATGGCGGTGCTACAGCTGACCTGCTGAAGAAGCTGTGGTGCTCCTTGCCTTTGTCACCCTGAATTAAGGGTGTCGGAGCTGCTGCCAGCATGGGACAACCCCTGCCCAGGGCAAGGGTGCAGTCTGTTGCCAGAAAACAACTGCTGTGTGAGATTTATATATTCTTGGCTGATCATACGCATGTCTGCTCCTGCTTATCTACTCCTGAACGTACAGAAGGCACCCAAAAATCCCAACTGTACAGGACTGGACCAAACCAGGGACCTTTGCCTAGTCAGGCCCCCTGCTCCCTCCTCCTTCAGCTGACTACACGCTCACTGTGATTTGAAGAGACTGGGAAACGGGAGCTGCATTTTCAGCTGAAACTCAAGCTCCGAAGCCAACAGGCAGGATCTGGCTTCCTGACCTCACCGCTCATGTAAAAGTGCATTGCAACATGTTGAAAGCAACTGCAGTTAGTACAATATACAAACAGTGATTTATCAACATTGTATGCTTTATTGAAAGTTGACAAGTGCAACAGTTAAATACATTGACGTGTTACAACTGTTTAGAGAACATGCACAAAAACATATGCATACTACTATACAGATCATATGCAAAAAATCCATATTGGGAAATCCAATTTTTTTTTCTTTTTTTTTTTTTTTAAATTCTTTGCTAGCAGGGTTTGATAATTTTTGGAGTGGTTTTTCCTGTCTTGAACCAAACTACAATGAACAAAGATTTACTTCAAGATAATCAGCAGCCAGGGAACTTCAGAAGTTACACAAACAGCATAAATCTGCCAAATTCTGAACAGTTGCGTAGGTGCATTCTTATTTATGTAGCTTTAAAAAAAAAAAAAAAAAAAAAAACTTTCCACNTGTGCGGAGGTGCTTTTTTTTTTATTTATATTGAAAAAAAAAAAAAAAAAAAAAAGACTTTCCAAACTTCTTCAGATCAGCCAATGAAACAACTAAACTTCAATCTGTACAACCTAAATAGTTACAGTTTTCTATTTTACAAAGTAATTACACTAAATACACAAATATACAGTAGGCAAATAACCTTCATTGTAATTATCCTATGACCCAACTGTACGTCACCTACCTGCTTTCTATATATAATACAGCTTTATGCACCTGTCCACTGCTTCAGAAAACGGTGCAAATATTTGCACTTAAGGTTTCAGGTGACAATTAAGTGTTAAACACTGAATTTACCTTTCTCCCTCTTCCTCTTAAGATCCTATGCACCAGTCCTCATTTTGGAACCCCAGTGCACTATGGGGGATTGAGCCATCGCTTTTTTACTCCAGTCTATTTCTTCATATTTCCAAGCTTGAAAAGCACTTGTATCAGTTATGTCACTGGATGAGTGGAAGATTTAAAAACAAACCAAAAAAAATTCAGGCGTGCAGCTTCGTTTCTCAGCCGTTTGCAGAAGCTGCTTGAGTCCCCAGTGTACTTGTGCTAATTCTCTGGAAGAAGTCTATTTTACTCAGCCAACCTAAGAACAAAGACTCCTTCAAGCCAAAAGGGGAAAAGAACGGAAGAGACAGATGAGTGCTGGGGGAGAAGCCTCTCCTGACGTGTGCAGGGCATGGAGTCCTCAGTCTGGGTTGCAGAGTGCATTGAAATGGATGAAGGGTGGCTGCGGCGGATTCCCGCCAGTCCTTCTTGCTCTGGACAGTCCAGAGGCCAGCGATCACGACGGTGATGACATCTTGAACTACGCTGAAGGCCCTGACCCCTGTGATGCCGGCTGAGCAGGCTGCTGTGTTGTCCCTTGTGACTGGGAAGAGGAAGGCGGGGAACCAGTTTGCAGCTGCGCTTGGAACTGGGCGAGCTGCTCTGGNAGAGCAGCCCACCGCCAAACCCGGCATCCCCCCCCAGCTCGGACAGCGACGCGGCCCGGTTCCGCTCGGCCGAGGCAGAGCATCCCAGGCCCGGGGACGGCGGCCGGGACGCGGCGGGGGCTGCAGGCGGGATCACACGTGCGGCTCCGG
>VZRU01014260.1:0-65125 GCA_013398155.1 Pedionomus torquatus
CCTTCCCTCCAGCGTGTTAACTGCACCACCATGCTTGGTGTAGTCAGCAAACTTGCTGCATTCAATCCCACTGTCCATGTTTCCGACAAAGATGTTTAATAGCATGGGTCCCAGTACTGACCCTTGTGGGACAACACTCGTTACTGTCTGCCACTAGGACATTGAGCCATTGACCACAATCCTTTGAGTGCAGCTAAACTCACTTACATAAGTATAGTCTAATACCATATTTTTCAGAGGATGAAAAATTATTTGGTGCCTTCACAAGAATATCAATTACAGGAATCAAGAAGGTTTGGGTATCTGTCTGTTTGAAGGTACTTAACAGGAGAGAATTCTTCAGGTGAGAGGGGAACAAAAGATTTGGAGTCTTTGAAGATGAATGAAACAGTTTGAAAGGAGAATAAAAGGGATAGGCAACTACTGAGGTTCTTTTAGTACCTTGCTGCTGCACAGAAAGCTAGGGGAAAAATACTAAATTTCACAGAAAGCTACTGTAAAATTCCTCATTGAATACAGAGGAACAATCTACACGTTGCCTTTTCAGGAAGTAAAATGGGACCTTCTGAGGAAAGAAAATCCCATAGCCAATACTGGCATGGGAAAGGAAAAGGTCAGCATTGTGTGATTAAATCTCTTATCAAGAAAACACTAAATAGCTAGTTATGAAGAATTTCTTCCCTTCTCAGCAACCTGGCTGATCAGAGGGGTTGGGCACTCACTACCCACTTATGATCATGTGCTGCACAAATAAATGAGACTGTGCCCAGGGTGTCCTGAGGACCTCATTTTTTGTGTTACAGTGCTGTGTATGGATATCTTGCGAATGTAGATACATACAAGTAATTGAAGAAGATTTCCAACTTCCATTCACTAATGAACTTTTTTTTTTCTTTTTCATCTTGTAACAATATGTTCAAGTTGTAAAAATCTATGAATACAGAATCAAAGAATCTTTTGGTAATGCCGTTTTGCAAAGCTAGTACTAACCCCCTTAATTCTGAATGAAATACAAACATAATTTGAAGACATAAAAGGTCCTATCTCCCTAATTAAGAATATACTCATATCCTATAATCAAAAAGCTAAAAGACCTTCTCGATGCCACATTCCAATTACACCTAACATTTTTGCAGGAAAATTTTTGTTAATACCGTTAAGAAACTTGAGGAGTTTCTATGGCCATTTCTCAAGTAATACACTTAATTGCTATCCTGCACAAGAAAATCAGTTTAAAAAAATGTAAACCACCAGTGTAAATAAGATGACTTTCAAGTTTACAACCTTAAACAGTTCAATGTAGATTTTCAAAAAAGTGATATGACCATCCAAATCAGTAATTTCTATATTTTACTGAAGTGTGGAAAAAAACCAACTGAGCCCAAATTAATAACTGCTTACAAGAAAAATAGTTAAAAGCATTTCTTAGAAACAAAGTTTTTCTTCAGTTACACAGTTATGTTAATATCCACCAGTGTTTTCACTTTTAGAATGAAACATTCACACCATTTTCAACAAAACAGCACAAAACATTTAACCCACAACTGCCACATTGGTAGAATGGCAAAAACCAGGACAGACCAAAACTGTCAGGCAATGAGCATTCATTTTACAAGTAACTGAAACAAACTTCAAGCATTACCTTTCTTTTCAAGGGACCTAAACGTGCTGATTTAGCATCTTGTGCTTTATAAGTCAACCATAAGGCACTGCTCACATGTTGGATAAAACAAATTGAATCACCGTACTTTATTTCTGGGACTCCCATTCCATCAATGTCACGCTTAAGACTTGAATCCTGCTTTTCTTTTAGTTCCTAAGAAGATAAAATAAAAGCTGACGTTTAATCTCTGTATTGGAACAGCATAAAACATTGAATCCTACACTGAAACACATTTTGAAATTTTGTTAAAATATTACGCTAAAGAATTTTTTGCTTATAAATAATGCCTTTGTATTGCAACGACCAGCAAAGAGGAAAATACTACTTTTTAAAACAAGCACAATCTGACTTTTACATTTCTTTTCCTTTTGCATTTCTTAATTTTTTACATTTATGTTTATTTTTAAATTTGTCCTCTTTGTAAGAGGAACTGGATTCTTTCAGATCTCTTATAAAGACATTGCCCAATGCTTGGCTGGAACACCCAGCACCAATTTTGAGACCTACATATTTCTTAATCCCATTATTCTTCATTCACAACCAGAGGATTTTAAATCTCTGGCACAAAAGCAACTACCTTTTTCTTTAAAATAAAATAGCTTTCCTTTCAAAATTTAATTCAAGAATAAGAACAGAATTAGGCACCCAATTCTGTAATAGTAAATTATGGCTGCATGTGTGTGCTTAAGTAAACAGAGTAATTATATTATTGATATACAATTTCAAATGGTGATGGACAACATTAAATGTAGATAGTTGCTCATTTGTTGCCAAGTAAACAAAATATGTTAGACATTCATACACAGTTTAAATTATTGTATGTGTAACAGGTTTTATTTATTTCATTTCACTTTACTGAATGTTCAACATCTGTGAAGTAAAGAGAAGTTCAATTTTAACTATGCTAATCTGCTTTCATTTATACCGAATTCAGTTGTCACATTTCAATAATTTTAGTTGAAACAGATAGCATTATAATGCCAAAAATAAAGTAGAATGAAATTACAAGACACTCCTTGGGGATACCATTACAATATCAAGACTACGGGGATGTCACATCATATTTATGCAGACTGCACTATCACATGCAGATAAAGATGAACTCTTTGAATACACATTGACAGCGTGTATTAAAAATACAACAAAATAGCACAAATGAATTAACTGTTAGCAATTATTTGGCTTTATCTACACCTTGAAGATTAAAACATTTTTCTCAAATATTACGTCTGCATCAAGAATCCAGCATCAATGAAAAATTTAATGAAAGAAATCAAAATGTGGCAACTAGTAATGCTAATTATGTTCCTGTTTTAAAAATACTGAGCGATACTGATCCTTTTTGATAACACTAAACATAATGAAAAATAAAAATTTTCATATTTCAGAAAGAAAGCTTTTGAATCATTTTGGAGGCCTGAAGGATTTTCTCACTTTTCTCACTTTTAAATTCCTCGTGGTGACGTTTTGCTCTTTGTGCTCTGTCCAGCTTTTCTAGGATTTCAGCCAAGTCATTTGATAGCAGTGTGCAAAGAGAGGGTGTGTTTTCTAACAGCTGAAAAGTATAGTCAGATCAAGATTGTCAGGGGAGAAGGGGGGAAATCTCTCTTATCTAGATATTTATACATATCTTAGCAGCAAAATATCCAAACACTTTCTCCTTCAAAATCCCTTCTTCACAACCTACTGTCAGTTTGACTCCCTTGGGCCATGAATGAATCACGTCAAAGCAAACAAATTCCATCATGGGTCTGGAAGATGGAAAAGGAAAAATAACAGTAACAAAAAAATGAAAAAAAGAATGGATGAACAAAGGATCTTGAGGGAAAAGCTGTCTAAGATATAATTTTCACAGGATACTTAATGCCCTAGAAGACGGGCAAGATGTAGACAATAAGAGAAGTTACAGAATCACAGATTCCTATGTGATAGAAGGAAGGAAAGGAACGGCAGTGTGAACAGAACAAATGAACCCAACGGTTTTTACAATGATTTTTTCAACAGTTGTCTTGTAAAAACACAGTAGGGAAAAAACCTCTTGGTATCTTATGGGCTTGTTCATGTACTTCAAAGAATGGTAAGACAACCTGTCTGCTGAACTCATTAAATCTATCTGTCGCAGCTAATTAAAATTTTATCTTTTAGTGTTGCACACTTACTGCATTAAAAGTACTGCTAACAGGCTATCCCAATTTAACAAACGAAAAAGATAGAAGGTCTACAAATGTAAGAGCAGAGATTGACACACTGAGCTTACCTATCTTACTAGTGGGCTTGCTGTACACATTTTTACACCCCAGTAGGCAAGAAAAAAAAAAGGTGATTTTAATTTTACCTTCTACTTTCTCCCCCATACAAAATAGTAGGGAAAAAAAGCTTACTACTGCATTTCAAATGCAGTGGTTACCGTATAATTACAATTGTAAAATATGAACTAGCAAATAAATACTTGCACTTTTAGAGACAACGACTCTGTAATGCCTATCATCTTATTCCAAAAACAACTTAAACTTTATGATTACTATTAAACTATTACGACATCCTAATGCCATGTTGAGCCCCTAAGATAGCTACATGCTGGCAGTAATATTAAAATGATATCAAATCCTTCTGCATGAGTCATCTGTGACTTTTGAATGTGTCAGAATGTTACTTACTCAAACTACACCAATAACATCTTCATTGTCAATTGTATATACATGTAACAAAAATATGACATCTCAAATATTAATACAATTTAAAAATAAACAAATGTTCTTGCTCTTCACTGTGTTTCTTCTTGAAGAAATTTTTAAGCAGAACCAAGGTTATGCTCAGCAGAGTATACTGAGCCAAGTACTGTCCTGGAATGAGAACATCCCATTTCAAAACAGGATTCCATCTGCTGTAGGGAAACTGCTGTCTCTGGTCACAAGGCATAACAGAACTGTTGCTTAAAAATATGAAGACCAACATTTTAAATTTTTGTCAAAAATAACCTCCATATTAAACTCAAGAAAAGGCATAATTTTATGGGAGGGGTCAGTGTTCAACAATTTCTGATGCTCATAAGCTTAGTTTGCAGTAATTTGCAGTAAAAAGACATATATTGCATATGCTGTTTTCATTGAAATCAGCATCATAATGCTCTTTAGCATGTTCTTTCACTTTTTTTTAAAAGCTCCCTTCTATTCTTATTTATTTAAGGACATATTAAGGAAAATTCTAATTTGAATTATATAATTTAAAATATCTGTTTCAATTTCCAGTGTTACCCAGGAAAAGCAAACAAGACGGTGGAAGTAAACACATTATGAATGCAATCACAAGTTTTGTAAAGCAAGAAACACACATGACTGCTGAAGTGGCATGTAACACTACTGAGGATGATGGGGTGGTTTTTTCAACGAGAGGGTCTCTATAACAGCCGTTGGAAAAATAAGACTTTAAGTCATGTATTACAGGCTCCTGGGAAGCCTTGGGGATTTGGAATACTTCACATACTTCTTTATTGAAAAAAAATAAGAAGAGAAAACCAAGGTTTACAAATATGTATGTGCAGAAATTAAGATAATGACATCTGCATATGTTAAGTCTAACTATTAGTTCTACAGTTCTTTTCCCCCTCAATGTGTATGCAATCAGCCCCTGGCTTTGAGTCTTTCCTTATTATAGTCCAGATCAATCTTTGGGGTTCATCTGTTTCCAAAACCTCATCTATCTTTCTTCAGAGTTATCACTGCTTGTTCCCCTCACCTTTGGAAACACTAATATCTCTACACGTGGGCCAGTGCAGCTCTCACCTGCCCAGATAATAAAGAGCTATTTTTATTCTGAGCACAGGCAAAAGCAAATTTATAACCTATTGTGAGATATAAATATTCTTTTCTATATAGGACAGCACATACCCTAGAATGATGAGATATAGAACTTGAAGTTTGTATAAAAATGTACGTTATCAACCATACTAGGTACAAACACAGTAGAGGGAAGAATGCATTAAATAGTCTTTATGGACTTCTGCATAATTAGTTACTACTGTACTTCACATTAGCCACTCTGGGGATTGTAACAAATTTCACTAATAAGCCTTGGAGATATACTTCAACAAAAAACATGAGAAAATAGGGAATGTTTATTCAACGTAACAGAAATCGTTTCTTTTATGAGTATGCATACATAAATACAAAATTTATATACTTAATATTTATATATTTATATGTGTAAATTAAAATCTGAAGAAATTGCAGGACAGCTAGTGTCCAATTAGACAGTGAGCAGGTTATAGGAGTTTGAACACAATGCTAAACCAGTAACTCTGGCATTCCTGGCCCACTCACCATCCTTTCCAGGGGGCCTGGATTTGCCAAAATAAAAAAAAAATTACAGCTGTAATATATTGCCCTGCACATCATCATACATACAATCTACACTGCAAATTCTTTACACTGAAGAAAGAACCAAAAACTATTTGGTGAGCATCTAACAATCTAAGGAAACTTGCTGATAGTTTTTCAATTATTTTTATTGGTTAAAATGGAAAGTCTCAGCATACTGTATGCAGTCACACTAATAAAAGGAATATTGTTATTTCAAACACGTTAAAAAGAATTGTTTTATTATACCAACAGAAGTCTAGCATCTGTCAAGACCCTTAATACTAGATTTTATGGTGTATATATCTAACTTTAAAGATTCTTTTTCACTTTCTATGGTCCTTCAGGGACAATATAGCATTCAGAATTACATGGAACATTTAACTTCTCATACTTAAAAACTCTGCTGTATCAGCTACAGCACTATTTATAAGTAAGATCATGACAGCACGTAAAAGCTTTTCATCATCTTTCATGTAAAATTCATTCACTTTTTGGAAAAAAGTTATTGATTTTGCATACCTCTATAATTATTCTTCATTCTCTCTCACTTGTACTGTTTTTCTCAGTTGCAAATGATGAAAAAGCTAGTAATACACAATTAGCAGCTCACTGAAGAACACAGTTTGAAAACATATGGTTCAGAAATCACTGACTACATTTTCCTTGCAATTCATCTATCAATACGCTGTGCAAAGAATAGCAAGAGCAGAATTTTGCCCAACTGAACTGAATTCAATTATGACACATAGAGCTCAAGTGACTAACACTCGAATGAGATTCTTTCTAATGAAAATTATTCCAGTAAGTATTCCTATTAAACCACTGTATCTTGCATTGGATTAGTTTTCAATCTTGGGGTTTTTTTTTGTTAACCTGTTGACAGTATAGTTTAAAATTTATTCATCATCCTTATTTTTCCTCAAGTAAGCCTGTTTATTCTCAACTTAGGTTATTTACTTTTGTATTTAAAAGTGTAATCCATGTCAATTGCTTTAATTTAGAAATTACAAATAATTTATAAAGTCCTTGAACCAACTCAGATCTGATCGAGTATTTGATTACTCCACATTTCAGGTAAATCTGCATAGACATTATTTACCTTTGACGCTCTAAAACAAAAGGCAGTAGATGTTGTGTCTGACTTTTCTCTGTCTAACATTGCAAGTCCTTCATCTTCATTCAGAGCCAAGTACTTTCCTGTTGTAATATGTCGAAGACGAAAAGGCTGTCCCCATCTGACGTTACTTCCACTCCAGCTAAACATATGAGATATCAAAAAATAATTTATGAAGTAAACAAAACTAATATTTCTATTTCTGGTTTCAAAGGACATTCAGAAAATTGACGATGACATATATATTCTTTTTTGCTTTTGTTTTCAATATTTGCATTAAAACAGACATAAAAGTGTTAATGCATTTGCAAAGGGAAACTTGGGAAGGAGTATAGCTTTCTTTTTCTTGTTTCTATAACCTCTCTGTGATTTAATAGGGTGTTACTTACAGTGTCCATAAAAATATCCTACATGTTTCTGAAAAATTCTTAAGTGTAAGTTAACTACTGCATTTCAGTTGACTGCCTAAACAAATGAACTAAACCTAAGTAAGGACTCAACAATCCAAAGAACTTCCCTACACCTCTGTTCATTATGAGGGTATTTCATTTGCAACAACAAACACATCAAGAGTAAAACAAACATACAGTTCAGCAGGCCATCAAAGCTAAAATGGATATCCTTATGATATATATTGAAAGTTCCCCTGCAACAAGTTAACAGGTAACTAATCGTCTAGGAGGGAGACAGAGTCTGAAAAAAAACCCCAACCTTAAAAATACTCCCACCCATGAAGTATGTTACTGTTCTGATTTCCACCCCTTCTTTTCAAGCTTCTAAAATTTCAAGTGGAAACTAGGAAAGCATTTTGCTTTTGGACAGAAGCAATATCTCAAACAGATGTATTTCACAGGCAACACTGCTTTTGATGAGAGAGACAGACAAAAAAGATAAAATAAATCTTAAAATATTCACGTTCCCTATATGATTATATCATAATATATCATGGTAGGTTACTTTTCATTATAGACAACAAACATACTAACATACACCGTATAGTAGGACAAATATATTATTCATGTTCTGCCTTAAGGGTCTGTAACAATGGAATTGCTGTTAACGTAACAAGAGTTGCTTACAAAAAAAGTTCAAAAAATATCAGTACCTTATTCGAAGGGGTTCTACTCTCCACAAAGACCTTGCTCGAACACCGGCTCCTCCAGTTTCATACAATACTTTCCTATAGAAAAGATTCAGAAGATCATCCTCTTGTGCTTATTTGTGCTACACATTGTTTACAACATACTCCTCTGTAAACTCTACAGGACTCCCTCCTGCTCCCGACCTAAATGGGTGGAGTTGAATGGACAGGAAACTCCTACTCCTCAGTGAGATGACACACAATCTGCATGTCCCAGGTAAATCAGGCTATTTCCATTAAGCTATTCTCTCTCAGAAGTTGATGAAATACTTTGCCTTCAAATTGTCTGAGAAACTTTTGCTGTCATAAAAATACATAATTATTAGAGTTCCCAAGAGAACAATCTAACTTACTAATGCTCTTAAGCACATATAAAAACAATTTTGAAATAACTATACACATTTGCATGCATTAATGATTACCTGCATGAATGCATCAGAGACTTTATTCCTAGAATTGCTTCTAACTTTTTTATTAAAAGACAAAAACGGTGGTGATAAAAACAATATTGTGTCATAGTCCTTTCAAAACAGATAATCAAGATAAAATTTTATACTAGTTTTAGGAAAGTCAGAGAAAGAAAACTGAGGAAATTAAGGGAATTGGGCTTTAATATAATCTAGTTTTCTGGAATTTTTGGCTGGGGACAGTGACATGTTTTAGTGCCAAAACTAACATTCTACTCAATCAAACACAAACTATGGTAGATTAGTCCTGTTCATAGGAATGTATACAAGAAAGTTTTTCATCTTTCACTAATCATTCACGTCTCATCATCTAAGTACCAGAAGTTGTATAACGTTTCTCATATATAATGGATAAAGGAAATACAATGAATAATAGGAAAGGTAATGAATAATACCTGAAACTCGGCATACTTTTTTAAATAATAACTTTTAAAATAATAATTGTCTTTGTTGCACTTTGTAAAAATTTATGAAATAATAAACTTCTAATAAGATAATTTAGTTATAATAGTAATTTGCTAAGTTTGATGTGCGCCATACGTATTTACAATAATTTACAAAAGAAAATTTAATTTCTTTTACACATTTGTAGGCTCTTATCTGCAATGTTATTGCTATTGGAAAACTGTATTGAGAAGGAAGGTCTTGTTTTCACAATGGGACTCCCAAGCTGTCTTCCGTAGTTTACTAAGGGTTTATTGCACTATGAGTATACAATAAATTGAAACCTGCTGCTGGTAGCAAATGCTCAGTGGACACTCTAACTGAACAGAAACCTGTTCACATGCACATCACTACTAGAGGATGACTCAGCTAGGTTTTGCCATGACTATTTCTTCATTTGAAGGAGTCACATGACAATATCTATGTGTAGACTGTGACTGTGGTCAGAAACTGACCTCACAGGAAGAGAATCATGTTCTTAATAGTTGTAATATACTGCAGTACATCCCTGTATAATTTGAGCATAAGTGTTTGGACATACAAGCAAAATTGTTCTAGATGGAAAAAAAAACCCTGATTCACTCGCTTCTTTCCAAAAGCGCAAAAATTTTCCAGAAGTTTATTGTCTTATTTTTCTTAGAGCACCAAAAACAGTACATTTTTTTTTCTATTTCTAAATGTTTCTGCCAGTGGTTCTCTCTGTTCATATAATTATTTACTGATACCTACAGGAGAGGCTGGTTGAACCTTTCAGCATATTTTTGATTCACACTTATTCCTAAATGCTTTCAGCAATTTCTAATGATAAATTTTGTTGTAGCTTTGTCAGAGGAAAGAAGAGTAACTTATATAAGCTGGTCTTCCCTTTCCCAAATAAAAGGAGTGAAGAAAGATGAAGAAAACAGTTCCACTGTACCATGTTTAATTAAAATAACTGGAACTGACCCCAAATCATAGTCAAACTGAAAAATACAGAATGCAGAAGGAAAAGTGACTGTATCACAGCATGATTAAGGTACAAAAAAAATGCTGAAATTCTAATTTGGTTCTTAGAAAAGTATTTTGTTTACACATCACAAAATAATAACAACAAAATCTAGCAGTACAGTAGAGAAGGGGGGTTATTATTTTAAAAATATAATAGTTCTCTGTATCCTGAGCTTCAGATCAAAACCTTTCCTATTATCCACTGTATTTGCTATATGCATTATGTATGAGCAAGGTTATACAAATTCTGGTGTTTGAATGACAAGACCTGAATGATTAGTGAAAGATGAAAAATTTTCTTACAGGTATTCCTGTGAGCAGGAATCCACACTAGTGTGCACAGGATTTGAGCTCTTTATTGTACTTCCATATCTGACAAAATGTGCTGCAATTTAAAATCTGCCTTCCTGCTCTGACAAACTTGACTGAATGATGGCACATGCATACATAAAAATGTCACCATGTCACCACCTAGCCTTTTCTGAATTAAAATGCCATTTTAAAATGCAGAATTTTAACTGGCTTTTCAGATTGTCAAGTTCTTTTCCTTTTACAATAGTTAACAGGGAAAAAAAATAAAAATCTGTTTAGCATTGTTCTTGTGCAGCTATGGGCCCTGGAACTCAACTTGTGAAATGGAAGTTGTGTTATTATCTGAGCAAGTGCTTCTACAACTTTGCTTCTATTGAGAACACTTAAGGTTTTAATTTATCTGATATTCTGCTTCTTGATCAACACCAATACATGCCAGGAAGAATATATAAATTAACACGATGAAATATACTTAAGTGTGACAAACCATTTGTATCCAGTATCTTTATAAGATGATGGACTTGTAGATCTACATCTGTACATTATTTAGGAGTCACATTTAAGAACGCAAATGTGATTTCAAAAATTTTGAAATGATAGTGCACCATCAGAATAAGAATATACATTCCTTATAGTAAAAGTCTCATCTTGTTTTCCTTAATAATGTTTTTGATACTTTAGAATCAAAACACAAAACAAGAGCAAAAGAAATAACAATCATTGTTTCCAGGCTCTATGAATATGGTCTTTTGAGGTAGTTTCTAACCTGGGCTGTTCTATCATTCTATGAATGTGGAGCGAATATCACTAGACAGTAATTGTCTGGAGTTTTTGTTTTCCATTTTCATCCTAGATACTCTTTGGTCCCATTCACTTTACTGGTGTTGCTTTTGGCAGACCCTAATGACCTCTTCCTAGATAAGCTCAAAACTTCGTCATTTCCATTCTCTTTGACCTTCTTCATTTCTCCTTGGCCTGGCTCAGTCACTCCTTCATGTTAGGAATACCACAGACATGTCTTTCTTCACCTTTTATACTTCTTAAACTTCTATACTACTTAAATTCTCTAACCCTTTTCCAGCTTTTTCTATATGAAACACTGTACTAGAGTTAGTGATCTGCCCTTACAGTAACGAAGTAAGCAACAAACAAGTAAGAGAGAATTGCTTTTTCCACAACAACATCCACATAACATTTTCTTCATCTTCTCCTTGATTCCATCCATCCATGCATGAACCCATCTTACTCTGAGTTTTTGCCAAGCCTGCCATTTTGATGTTCAGTAAAGCCATTCCCTGTATTTTCACTTGGCCTGTAATAAAAGACCTTAAGATTCTTGGCAGAGAATAGTCACTGTGAAAATTTTTTAAGGAGCATTCAGAAAATTAAATGTCTATTCTCTGAAAAGAGAAATTATTACTTTTGTCTAGTTTAGCTAATTTAATAGTCCTAGTGGAATACATAAAACTCATTAAACAAAGCAATGGAAATAAATGCAACAATTTTCTACAACTCCGTCTCCTCCTGTTCCTATTGTTATTTGTTTGGGTTTTTTCATGTATTCACTTTGTTTTGTATAATGTAAATGTAACTCCTGCAAGTATGACACAGTAAAAGCTTGACCTTATGTCTACTATGTAGCTCACCAATCCAAAAGATAGGACAAGTCCTATCAATCTCACCAATATCAAATCTCATCAATCTTAGCACATTATATCACTATCAAACTTTTGAAAATGTTAAATATGACATTCATATTATTCCCTTATTTTAGGAATATAAATGTATAGATTTCATTCAGAAAAATAAACTTTCTACCCTTTTATTTACACAGCTGTAAAAAAATGGAAGCAGAGCTTAAGGCAGTAACAATACACACAAAATATATATTAAGAAGAACATACAGCACGACAGGGCTCCACATTTACTTTTGGTTTTAATTGTCTCTGGTTTCTAGATATATAACAGCAATAGCAGAGTACATCACTTCTGACGGTACTGAAAAGGCTGGATACTTATTAAGACTTGGTTTTAATAAAATTAGTCTGAATATGACATCTGTTCCACAAAAGATACCTAGATCCTAATAAGTTTGCTAATAGTTTTATACTAGGTATGCACATTTTCACACTCGGTGAAGATTTTTTCTATACACGTGTGAAGAGAAGAGCACTACCAAAAAAAAAATCATCAATAAGTGAAGTTTTCTGACATTCGGTTTGGGTTTTCCTTCGGCTTTGGAAACATTTTTACTCCACAGGAATGTAAAAATGGGAAGGTTAGAGCTTAAAAGTTTACATGACATAGCTGAATATTACTTGTGGTATCATATTATCTAAAGCATAACTTATTTGCCGTAACTACTATAGAGACCCTATTTATTGAATATGATTTTTAATGCTGGGGGTTTTGTGTATCAAAATTATTAGCTTGCTGTGCTTTTCATTATCAGCAAAATACAAAGTCAAATTAAAATAATAAATCAACATGTTAGAACTGAAGTTTTAAGTTTAATACAAAAATAATTCCATGTTGCTAATATGATTTTATTATCTTAACATATCAATCAAATTTGAGAGAGTAAAAAGGTGCAAAATATATAAAATACAAAAATCACTGTAGAGGCTGAACTTTCAGAGATTTTTAGGGCCTTTTTTTTTTTTAAATGATCATTTTCCCTGCTGATGCTTGCTTACCTCTGCTTTAATAGTACACATTAAAGACAAACAACACAATAGGCTGAAATGTCAGTGGAAATCAACTACCTGAATTTCAGCAATAAAAGAACTCATGACTGATTTTCAGCTTAGTAGGCCTCAACTTCTTATAACAATGTCACTGCCTAATTAGAGATGGCTGTGAAGAGTGTTTAACTTATCTAACCTCAAATTCAACTGACAACCAAAAATCTATTTGTTTTCAGGAAGAAGAAAATGTATAAAAAAATGCATCACCACTTACTTGTGCTGTGAATCATTCTGATCTGTAGATGGAATTGTCAAACACTCATCATGGCCATGGAAAAAACGCACTACATGCCCACCAAGAAGATATCCTGTAGAAGCAGCAAATTTACTCATTAGCTTAGACAATATGAGACTAACACCCTCAAAAAAATCTACATAATTCAAAAGACCTGTGTGAAATCTGCTTTCCAAATTTTCACTCATAACTGAAATTAAACAAGAAAAACAAATTTGGAATGACCAAATATTATTTTTTTTTAGTAACTTTTTCAGATAAAGAAATGAAAGACAAAAAGAAAGCAATCTCTAGCACTTAAAAATAAAATTGGGATTCTGGGACAGAAAAGGAAAATAAAAACTTCTACAATTACCATTATGAAATTGAATGCTTTAGGTAAAAGCAAAAAATCAAATATATAATACCACGGTTTCCTTCCCCTTAATATAATTCAAATGTTCTCAATACAACATCATTTAGTGAGTTCATCATTTTGTTCTGACATTTATAATTTGTGTCAAAATCAAAACTGCACAGCAGCAGGAGACAGAGGACAGAAAAACACTTAGCAGTTCTGAAGATTGACTTTAATGGAAGCTAACTTTCCAAATCATTTAACACAAAGACCACAGGTCAAAACCAGGCACTTTGCCTCAGAGAAAAAAAGAAAAGAAAAAAATGGTGTAGGAGGAGAATGATTCATCAGACCCTCCGTCCAAACTGTTCTGACCTTCTAAGTGAAATTAATGCTTTGAAAAGAACAAACTCACATAAAGGATGAAGGGTAGAAGGAAACTTTCATATTGTGCAGCTGATTCAATATGAATTTGTAAATTAGGAAAACAGTAACTGGCAATTATCTTGTTGGCAATTAATACAAAGGTCAAAGCAAAAAAGAAAGTGAAAAAATATACTTTACTGATATTTTTGTTCCATCAAAAGTACCTCAAACATCACAAAAATTATGTTGTTCAGTCCAATTTTAGACCCATGAAATCCCACTTTCTCAATCTGTCCATTCAATTTGAGCTAGTCTGCTAAGTCTTTTGACGTACGATCATCCCTCGTGTAAACAATTCTGAGAAGTGTATATACAGCTAAACCTAAGTCTAAATATCTGGGAAATAACTGCCACACAGAAAACCTACTTCTCTGCTTACCCCACCCTACACTTGTGGTGTTTTGTTTTGGTTTTTTCTTTTTGATTTTGGATTTTGGATTATATATCCACTCCTGAGCTACACAGTAAAATGGTTCCAAGTACAGCAAAGGGCCACTAAAAAGACTGAGATCTCATGAGAGATCTTATGTGCATCTTGCACATGAGGGAAGGCTGAGATAACTAAGACTGTCTGACCCAGAGAATGGAATGCTCTGGGGGATCTCATCAATGCACAGAGGATGCAGGCAGTGTCTCTTCAGTGGTGCCCAGTGACAGGACCAGAGGCAACAGGCACACACCGAAACACAGGTGCCATATGAACATCAGGAAACACCTTCTCACTGTGCAAGTGCCTGGGCACTGCCACAGGTTGCCCAGTGAGGGACCCTTAAGATCACCAAGTCTAAACATTAACCTAGCACTGCCAAATCCACCACTAAACCATGTCCCTTAGCATCATGTCTACCCATCTTTTAAATAACTCCAGGGATAGTGACTCAACCACTTCCCTGGGTAGCCTGTTCCAATGTTTGATAACCTTTTCTCCAAAAAAATTTTGCCTAATATCCACCCTAAACCTCCCCTGGCCCACTTGAGTCCATTTTGTCTTGTCCAAATTTTACTACAGGATGGCTCTTCTGTTTGCTTGGTTTCGTTTTACCTGTGAAATCTGAGAACACAAGGATGTTTCCATAGTTAAGCTCTATTCTGCTTATGACCCATGACAGCAGGGGACCAGACAGCCATTTATAAATATTTAGGTCCAGCATAATACACTTCTTGCAACAGAAAGCAATCAGAAAGTATTACAAGGAAAATTCATATCCCATATGCTCATAAAATGAAAGCCTACAAACACTCCAAGACAAGTTTCTTATGGACCAGTGCACAGACACACTGTGGTATGCTGATTTAAACCACTAAGGGTTAGAAGGACCCAACCACAGTTCAGATAAGCCTAGTGACTATTAGTCCTTAGCAACAGGGTAGTCTGCTTCAATCAAGACTTAGTATAGCCGATCCCAGGGAAATACAATGTTTCCCTCAGCTCCATTTTTCCTATCATACCGTGTATTACTGGGTCATAATAGTGATTAATTTTAGGGCCAAGTGATACAAAATGATCCCTATGTAAAGACATTTTACCGTTCATGAATGTGGAGGGCCGATATTTCAGAGAACAGCAAAGGTAAATTACAATGTTTGCTATGACAGTGTTAATGACAGAGTGTGGCCTTGACATGAGGAACAATATTGAGTAGATGAGCCTTTCATTACAGGATAAGACATTTCTCACATAGAATAAGGTGATGCTTCTCAAACATGGTTGTAAAGAGCAGTCAAGTACCTAGAAAGAAATCCTGACCCTGTGGTGCAGGATTTAAGACTGATTAAGAAGATGCATTTAGACAGCTCATTTTCATTGATCATTACAGAGAGACAATACAGAAGCATGGCTGTAAGATACAGAACAAATACCTTAAAAAACACAACTAAGATACCAAAATAATAACAATAAGAAACCCGCTTTCCATTTGCTTGTACTTTTATCGCCTTTCTGTTATGTCTGTTACAGGGTGATTGAAAATCCTATGCAAAATTAAAGTTTACTTGCTCTAGTTATTCTGCAGCTCCTACTCCCCAAAATTAAACTGAAGACAAACTCATTCATCTGCTCTCAGTCTTTGTTTCTCATGCAGCTTTTATGCTTTGCTATTCTAAATTTACAGCACTTATTTAGCTTTTTTTCATTTAATCCAGCTGATGTATTTGTATTTCCCCATTTTCCCTTCCATAATGCTTCTCTCCTATGCTCATTTGCTTTATTTTCATTAAACTCCTTGGTTTGGTATCCTTTATGAAAAGCAATGCAAAGTCATCTAAACCATATCAATTTCTAAATAAACAAAATGACAAACCTTCTGAAATATTGCTTCCTGAGCATGTAGGGTGTACATTCCATAGCGTCTGCATAAAGGAGGCATCCACCTGAATACTTCCATTTGACATGGAGAGATGCTGAAATAAGACAACAGTAACAGAAAACAGTGAAATTTATGCTCTAAAAATGTTTCATATATTAATTTCTCAACAAAGTAGAAATACACGATAAAGTAAATATACAAATATTCTTTAAAAATCAGTAGTCATTTGCTTTTAAAATGAACTCTTTCTTAAATCTCATCAGCAGAGTCCAGCTTAGAAGTCTTCCACAGTTCCAGAAACAAAAATTCCTTAGATGAAGAATGCTGAAGTACACCTTGTGATAAAGGCATGGAAACAGCTTTGTTCTAGGCAGAAGCAGAAGGGGACAAAATAGAGAAAAAATAGAAATGCACTGCAGCCAGGCATGCCTTCCTAGATTAGAAATTCCTAAGAATTCATTCATAAGGATCCCAACCATTTTCCCCAACTCCTCACAGCACTTTGTATTTTTCCATCATGTCTCTACTTGCTAAACAAACCAACCTACCAGATATCTTTCAGAGGACACACTGACCAAGATAAGATCATCACCTATTCGGACTTTTTCTCCTTCTGACCTTTGTTTAGAAGCAGGGTGTATTGTCCACCAGCATGCCTCGCCTAAAAGACAGAGATACTTGTCAAGGGTATACAAAAAAGAACTCCCAGAAAATTTAAGTACATGACTATACAGCAATGAAATAACATAATAAAGAGTTATGTCTTGTAAGATGTTAACCTTGTAAAACCACTTCATTACTCTTCAGTCCACTCAATCCATTTGAATTCTTTCCTTTCCCTTCAAGCTTTTTGTAAAGTAATCTGTCCTCTCTTAAGTTAATACTTCTCTTTTCATGTTGTTTTGTTTTGTGTTGTTTTTGTTTTTTTTTTTAAAGCAACTAACTACTTACAAAACTCTGCTCTGAACTGAGCTCCATTAATGGCTCTCTGCCAGTAAATGGCTGACACCTACCTTAGTCTTAATTATCACCTTTTGTATCTTCTTTTGCTTAAAAAAGAAGATATATATAGATATATATTTAATTCACAATCTTCTGTATCATTTCCACTCTAAGCTCCATTTATTTTGTAGAATACAGAATACCAGTTCTGGGAGCAGTTCCATTAACACAACAGACCATATAACCACAGGACAGACAAGCCTACAGCTGACAGCCACAGGACATTTTCTGCACATTAAATATAAGATTGCAAATTAGTTTGTGTGCACACACACCCCAGCCTCTGATGCTGGGAATCTTATCTAGTTCATTCCACAATTTCACAGGCTTCAGAGTTTAAGACCCTGAAGAAAACTAGTTGAATACAGCTTTCTCACTGGGCAATGCAAAGGAGGAGAAAATTAACAACTGCAATAATGCTGGTGATAGTGGTCAAAGTAAAAATTTCTGTTGAATAAACCAAATTTGGAGTATTTGTTTTATATTTGCATGGGTTTGCACTTGCAATAGAATTTGAGTAGGGAAAAGCAATATATCACTGCATTCAGTGTGTACATTGTAATTATGCAACAAAAGAAGTATCCAATGTGTAATGCAGGAAACCAGAAAAAAAAAAGTAATGAGCACCTTGCTAACAGAGCTGAAGAAAAATAATCACATAAAATGCAGCAAAATAATAATGGAACAGAGTGGAAGAGATACAACACAAACAAGAGATGATGAGAAAGCTTTAAAATCTAATTAATAGATTTCCGGGAGTACTGCCAGTAACAGTGCTGCTGACAGAAATACAGTTAATAAAAAAAAAAAAAAAAAGTGCTTCTGTGAAATCACATATAAATTCTGAGATGCCACTGGGAGCTATGTTAAATGAATTTAAAAGCAACTCAGCCACAAAGGGCCACAAATAGGTTTACGTGCTGCTGTATACATGGTGTTAATGGTTACTGGAAGTGATGAGTACACATCAGAAAGTAACAGGTTGACCCTGGTCTTTCTGACCCTGGTGTCCAGAAATGTAACTTGAAGCGAAATCTAAGTATCTGTATACACACCTTATTAATAGGAAGCTTCAAAAAAGGAAATGCCAGTTGTATGAATATAAACCTGTGCTTTTAATTGTTTTTTCATTATTTTGAAAATAAATTAAAATCAAAATTGAATATTTGATGATGGTCTGCCATTGCCAGTGCATGCGTTAAAATATGAGCTAGGATCTTTGAAACTGCCTTTTCAGGTGACACTGATCATCTATGTGACTGTGGTTTGAGTGAGTGAAGTTTGTCTTTCAGTTGTACAGAGGATCGTCTCGGACAGACACTAGCAGCCTCTTACTTGATTATATCTGTGGTTGCTGCCTTAGATGGGGACCGTTTTCTTTAGGCATGTTGATAAAAGTTCCATCTCTGAAAATAGTTTCAGTGAAATCTGTCTTTATAAATTTAGAGGGTTTTTTCAGAGTTATTGTGCGTGTGTCTGCCCATGAGGTTTTGTGATGATTATCTGTAGTTGTCTCATTTTGGTATTTGCTTTAGGTACATAAAAAGACCTTTGTACACATAGGTAAGATATATAAAGGAATACTTTTAAAAAAGGAATACACATAAAAGATATACTCAGTTATGTTTCTGCACAGAGGGTTTTGATAACTACTGCACACTTGTAAACCTCATAAACCGAACACCATAATATCACTTCCCCTTGCCCTGCTCCTCCACCCATGAATCAATTTCAGATGCAGGAAATTTCACTCATCTGAGTGAAAAGCCACTGGATACTTAGAATTACTCTCTTTTAAAGATTTATCACTTAACACTTTTAGGGACGTAACGTTATTTATTGTCTTCTTTATCATTAGCTTCATAACTTTAAAATTTTATTCAAAGGTGGTTTTACAGGAAATTTCTTAGACGATCAAACAGATTTTTGCGCTTTGTCTTATGCCACCAATTTTGCCTCAGTTTAATTGCATGGGACTCTAACATTCTTCTGTAAAGTCAGTTAATTTTCTGAAAATCATCAGTATTGACAGGCAGCATTTACTTTCAGTCATCTTATTTCTAATAAACACATAAACGGGACATTCATAAACTTAAGAGCGCCATTAATCTCAATGCCATTTCTAAAACAGAAACGTGTGACACATTTTTCTTCAAAAATAACTTGCCATACCTGCTGCATTTTCTCGTAGGCCCACATCAAACGCAAGTTTATCTGTCTGGGATCTTGATGATGTTAAACAAGTCAAATACTGCAAAAACAGTGAAGTTATTGAAAACAAAAACCCTAGAATAGCTATTAAACACACCTGACAATTTAATACTATCACATTATTCCATCTTATCAACTTCAGCTTAGTTTTTTAAACCAGTTAATCGTGATGGTTTTTGTACACAAGATCTTCCTGACTTTAAAACATCAAAATTCCTTTCCACTTCAGGATCTACTACTCTGTGCAATTTAGCTTCTGCCTTTCAGAGTTTCACACAGTTCATCAGACAGGAACAGGCAAACATCTTATTATAGTGTTACTGAAGTAAGTTTGCTTCACAAAAACATAGCAAATGTACCAAAAAGCAGTAATTATACTTGCAACTGGTATATCAAGGCAACTACAATTTTGGTGGTGCATAAACACAAGTAACAAAGTTTAAAGACTAATGTAGAGCCTTCTAGTACAGGAAAAAGGAGGGAAGGTATTTTCTTGGCTTCTCATTTCTTCAACACCCTATTAGACATATTTGCATTGGCCCTACTAAGTCAAAGATCCAGAAGAGTTATAACTTTCTCATTGTAGAATGTAGTGAAACAAGATTTATACAAGGTAGCCTGAAGACAGAAAGTTTGTGGGCATAGTCTGTTTCTGGGAACTAAGGGAACATCTTATGTCATAAAATATGACGGAAAAAATAACACCTATCATAACAAATTATTTTGAAGTAACAGCAATTTGTTAACAAATTATCATTTTAAAAAGACTTTAAGGACAAACAAATAATGCAAGGCTAAAGGAGCTTTTCAGCTACATTTCTGAGTGAAATGGATTAAAAAATCTGAATTTAAAATATTAAGTACATTTCCATTGTGCTGAGACAATACAAACTACCGTGACTTTTTTTATCTAGTGCACAAGAAAACTTAGAAAGATGTGTTCCAAGTTTATTTTTTTTTATTTTGATATGAAGACCATTTAGTTGAGTTTCATGTTACTCATTCTGTGCATAACCTTACACTTACCATTTCACTAAATGAATGTCGAAGTAGTATAGCATGGCCATACAGCAGCGTTCTGTGACCACCCCCTTGAGCTGCCTACAAAACATGACAGAGAAGGTCAGATCTCTTACTACACTGCATAGACTGATCAGAACTATGTAACAACATGAAGAGCTACTACAGTTCAAGTAAAAAGTGCAAATATTCAAGCGAATGATGAAAGCTTTTGACTTTAACTAGGCAAAACTCATAATAATGAAGTAGCAACAGCAAATAGCCAAATATCTGCCAAGGGAACAAATGGTCTTGGTCTAAGAGTTTTATTGTGACCTAATTTTCATTATAATTAAGTAAAAACATAACATTTAAAAAAAAAAAGTTCTAAATAAAATAAGATACTACTTACCTTTCTTATAAACTTCACAGAGGCATTAAAAAAAATAAAAAGAATATATACACATTCACAAACTAAAAGGTGAAAGAGGAAAAATGTACATATTGCCCAGCACAGTATAAGCATATACTAAACATTATCCCTAGCAAGTAGATGTCCTATCTTAAGCATTTACCACATTCATTAAGTAACTGAAACCATAATTTCAACCAGGTACAGTTATTAACTTTTAACACGGAAATTAATTTTAGGATCAGGGAGAAGCACAACTGGATTTTCCACACACTTCCTTTATAGAATTTAACACACAAATTTTGAGCTCCTTTTGGTGACCAGAAGAAAATAAATTCCAAGGGAAGAATCTCAATAAGAAAGTTATCTCTGGAACTACAGACAACAAGCTTTATATGTTTTCAAGTCTGCCTCTCTCAGCATTTTTCTGCATCTACCATCTTGTTTCCTAGTTAACAAGCCTATTCAAACTTAAATAAACAGTATGACCAAGAAATTAAATTCTTGATTTATTTTGGTGGTGCCCACTGAAACTAAGATTTTTTTCAAAAATTTTTTTTTTGATCCTCGATCCCAAATTGTATGAAGGACTTTTATAGGAAAACGATCTCCAAATTGGATATTATGATTAATGTTAATACTAATTGTACTACGGTGGGCAACGTTATACTTATTTTTTTCTCTCAGTCCATTTGCAACTGTTAAGTCTTGAAAAATAATAAAAGATCTAACATCCAGATCCTGATAACAAGTTAGAAAACGCTGATGTAACAATACCTAACTTCTCACGTAATTGCTTGAAACTATTCTCACTCACACACGGATTTTTTTTTCCATTTAAAAGAGCAATTACTTTATAGTCTTCTTTGGTATATTTAAGCAATAATTAATTATGAAAGCTGATTCCCCAAAATATAAAACAGGGATCAACTCTAGTATGTTACATATTGCTGGAAAGGACTGCCTTTAAGGTCAGGTCTTTTCCTTGGATTTGCGTGGAAGGGACCAAGGTGGCTATGGGAACACAAAAAACAGATATACACGTGTAGGCAAATGATTGTTCACTCTATGAACAGTACATTAGTTAAGTTACCAATCAGGTCAATAGGTTTACAAGCTACGTACAATTTGTGTTCAACCCAATTACAAGACATCAAGCTAAGGAAACTACTACATTCTGTAGTCTGACATATAGAACACTTAATACTAATTCAAAGGATTAAAAACTAAGTGGTATTTGTCCCAACAGAAACAATAAAAATCTAAAACCAATTCAGCAGAGATCTTTTATTACAGCTGCAACAAAATAAAAATCCTACTTCTTTTTTTCTAGCTAATAAAAACCACATTAGTAAATAGGGATTTGGGATATGGCTATGCTGAAATTTAATGCTGTTAACAGATATAACAGTTAGCAGACAGTCATGTAATTTTATGTATTAAAATTTATTGAGAAATTTCTCATGTGAATACTATGTATAATCTCTCTCACAACACGATTCATGTAATTATGTAAAATTTCTCAATACACCCAGTAGCAAAATAAAAAAAAAACAAAAAAAAAACCCAAACCATAATGATTTTTGGACCTACAGAGAAAAAGTGTTAGATACTGGAAAAAAACTGGAGACAAATCTAAGAAAGTTATCACTGGTAATCCAGAGAACACAGCATACTTTTAGATATGATTATAAAGGGCTGATCACAAACAATACATAAAAAAAATCAAGGGCTCCTCGAAAACACGTTGCCCATACGAAATGGTTTTAATAATATATCCTGCAGAAACTTATCACTGCTTGAGGAAGAAAATCAGGAAAACTTCATGTAACAGCGTATGTGTATATAATAGTTCTTTTGTAAATTACAACCTGTTTTTTTTTAAAGTTACAACGAAAACCTTAACAGCAAAATCAAATGTAAATAGAAACAGGTGGTCACAAGAAATTACATGTAGTCAGTCTGTAACAAATATCCGCATACTGAAAACAAGCAATAGAACACCTCATGCTATTTTTTTACTTAAAGCTTTAAGTAAATGACTCACAATTTAAAAGTTGGCTCATTAAAAAAAAAAAAAAAAAAGGAGAAATTAGAACCATACATATTTCAAAAGGCTAACTGCACCTGCTCCTCAATGCTGAAGATAAATTAATACAATTAGAGTAGTGGAGCAATCATATCCCAGGAAAAACAGGAAAACTGTAGAATCTGCTATGACACAAGGCCTCTCTTCTAGAAAATCCTGGAGCGAGAAGAGAAATGAGAACAATTCATATTCAGGAATTTAAAATTATTTACTTACACCTTCACCAGCGTTATCCCCTGTGTTGGCCAGCATTTCTTGAAGGGCTCTGACAGATAGGGACTGTTCAAGGACAAAATTACAGATGCAAAGGTCTGGAGGAACATACTGCAAAAATAAATTAAACAGTTTAAGAACAGATGAGCAGAGCAGCTGAAACAGGATAAAAAGTGTTTTTGAATACACATTAATTTTAATTTTAAAATCAAGACTTAATGCTTCTTTTTTTTTTTAAATACATGATATTCCCTGATTAAAAACTGCATAAATCCATTACTCATAATTTGTTACTGTAACTTTACTTTTCCTAGAGTTGCATTCCTCACAGTAAAACAAAACACCTTCAGGTTCAAAGGCAAAAAGTCTTCTTTACATACCACTGCTCTCCTGTTTTTTAGAATTACACCATGAACTCTGTATTTTTTTCTCTAACATCACTGAAAAAACAAAAGAGAAGACTGATCTTATTTGGCATATGAGGTTGATGTTCTGTACATGACATGAAATTTACATTCACTTCAAGAACAGCAGATTTTTTTTCTCAATTTATTGGCATTGAATTCATCCCAAGGATAGATGTGTCCGAGAAAAAAACAAAATTTCAAGGAGAATCATCAATGTATGTATAAAGATGACAGAGCCAGACTCTCTGCAGTGGTGTACAGGAAAGGACAAGAGGAAATTGACACAAATTGGAATGCAGGAAACTATATTTAAACATGAAAAAAACAAAACAAAACAAAACTTTCTTACCCTGAGCATGATAAACGTTAGGACAGGTTGCCCAGAGAGTCTGCAATAGTCTCCATCCGTGGAGACACTCAGACTGTGACTGGACACCGTTCTGAGCTATCTGCATTGGCTGAACCAACTCTGAGCCAAATGGCTTGGGCTTGACAATCTCCACAGGTCCTTTCCAAACCCACCAATTCAGTAGACTGTGGTTTATGATATGGGTCATGCCAGTGAATGAGCTTTAAAGTGATTATATACTCCTTTTTCTTTTCTAAATCATTGTGACAGGAGGGAATAAAATTCTTGATATTGCTGAGCTTCAAAGTGGTGAAAAGGGAAATGATACAGTTAAGAGATTCCTAAACTTGCAGAAGTGAAGTCTATATAGCAAGCTAATCAACTACAGTCTTGGAACTTCTACCCTTTGATCTCTACCATAGAATCTAATTTTTTGTGCTTGTTTTCAAACACATTTTGGAAAAGACTTTTAGACCAAAGACTTGGCATTGAAATTGCACACATGAGATATATATGTAATTTTTACATATATTACTGACAGAATGTGAACTCTTGCAATCTTTCTTACATGACTAAATAACTGCAAACAATATACAGTTCATAATTTCATTGACCACAGCAGGAACAACTTAAACTGTAATATTTACTGGAGAACAGTCACAAATGGTCTCCCTCAAGGGTCCGTGCTGGGACCAATACTATTTAACATTTTTATCAATGATATAGACAGGGGGATTAAATGCACCATTAGCAAGTTGCAGATGACACCAAGCTGTGTGGTGGTGTTGATACATTTGAGGGAAGGGACGTCATCCAGAGGGACCTGGATTGGATGGAGAGGTGGGCCCAGATGAACCTCATGAGATTCAACAAGAGCAAGTGCAGGGTTTTGCACCTGGGCCAGAACATTCCTCACTATCAGTACAGACTGGGGGAAGAGGTGCTGGAAAGCAGCACTGAAGAAAGGGACTTGGGAATACTGATGGACNAAGGCCTGCTGCGATAGGACAAGGGGCAATGGGCTTAAGTTGGAGAAAGGTAGATTTAAGTTGAATATTAGAAAAAATTTCTTTACTCTGAGGGTGGTGGAACACTGGAACAGGTTGCCCGGAGAGGTGGATGAGGACCCTTCCCTGGAGATATTCAAGGCAAGGCTTGAAGAGGCCCTGGGCAACTTAGTCTAGTGGGGGGGGTCCATGCGTCTGCAGGGAGGTCGGACTAGATGACCTTCTGGAGGTCCCTTCTGGCCTGGAGGATTCTATGATTCTATTTGTCATCACTCATCTCTACAATAAGATACTAAAACAAAGCAGGAATTTTGAATAAATAATTCTTCAAAGTCAATGAGAGTTTTTGGGAGTTCTTCAAGCTCACCTCTGGGCAGTCTTGTCCATACATACAGGAAGATAAATTTGATATAGAAACCTACACAAACTTGCAAAGTAAATCTGAAGAAACAATCGAAAGTTTTACATTGACAGCTGCTCTTTTTATAAGAGGAAGATATTTATTTCTGAGATTACTTCCAAACAGTTCTTTCATGTAGAGTTACCAGTTTTGCATTAACACACTCATAACACCAAATATATATCAATTTTCTGAATGAAGTGTGCAGATAAATAAAACTAGCTACTGAACTGGAAATGTTCAATAGAACTGCAAACAGCCTGAGTCTTAAAATAACTCTATTTTCTCACAGAAATGAATCGGAGTCCAGGTCAAATTACTTTATTTTCATGTAAATTGATTTCAGGAGGAAGAGCAGAAAGCAGCTAAAGTATACCAATAGGTCAAAGCTGATAGGAGAGGTGATATCAAGAAACAGATATAAGCTACAAAGTGGCTCGATAGGAGCAAAGCTAGAGAGGAGCAACACAAGCAGTTGCAGAAAAAAGAAAGGCCTACAGCAGTGAAACGGGGCCATGCTTTGTAATAAATCAATAAAAAACTGAAACCTATCAGTATTTAGGATTTTTCTCTCAAATAGCTGAAAATACTTTATGAGAAACAGAACAGAATGGCAAGCCACTTTCAGATTTCTGATTCACCATACATACACTCATCTGCCTTAGTTTGCCATTTAAAAGGGAGACACCACAGAAAAAATGTATCCTGTAAGATACACTGTAATTTATTGATAAAATAGTGTATTTTCAAAGTTTGTTATTATTTATTAACATTGTAAATGTATGTGCATACCTAATCACCAGCAGTGAAGGAGAGCTACCCATTCTAAACAGCTGATTAATAAAAACTTCCCAATCACTGTTAGATTTTAAGGCAATAGTTACAAACACATATGTGAAAACTCAAGCATGTGAAAAGATTATTGGTGTGTTGTAAACCATCTGACAGAACTCTTGGAATGCAAAGAAATGCAAACTTAGAAGCAGCATAATTTTTCACCTTAGAGATGAACAAGGACCTCTCATACTGCATAAATAAATGCTGTGGATGTAACATTTAGTCATAATACTGAGACTAAAAATAGGGCCACATGGCAACATTTCAGAGAAAAGATACAAAGATCCCACCAAAAAAAAAAAAAATCAGCAAGAAAAATAAATCATCAGGAAGAAGAGAAAAGAAATAAAGACACAAAACAAAGAAAATGATGCAGAGAGAATAAAGAAGAGAGGGAGGAGGTTCTCCTCTGTTTGCCTTTATTCTTAATATTCTGCTCTAGTAGAGGTCTAAAGTTTCATCTTTCCTCTCCTTTCTCCTCTCAAGCTTCTCTTACGACTCTATTTTCTATTGTTTTTTTCTTCATTTCCATTTGCCACTTGTTACCTTTAAAACTTCAAATACCTAATAATTCTGTTCCCCGCACTCTAAATGTTCTGATTAATCAACACAGTTAGAGCAACACTTAACACCAGTCACTAACAGGTGACAATGTCTCTAAAATTATCAAGGTATTTGAACCCACACCAGTAACAGGAATAACTTTTTTACTGAACTTAAATCTTGGTAACAGTCTGGAGACTTAATCTTGATACAAAGTGTTTCAGTCATAGGAATTATTTTAGATAGTTAAATAAAATGGCTTTTGCCTGAAATTCTAAAGTATATTTAGAATCGCTAAGAAATCTCATGTTGCAGTCACAGAAAGAAAAGCATACAGAGGTGCATCTAGCATCACATTAAAGAAAATCCAATTAAATGCTATCGTGGATAATAAGTAGGTTAAGATTCACTGATCAGTTACACCCGTTGAGAGTATCGACTTCTTACTTTAGCTTCTGATGTTGGTTCCAAAAAGCACAGGCGATTCCCAAGTCCCTCAGCTGCCAAGCAAAACTTCCTTTGTTCTTTGTGAATGCTGGCAACACACTGAAGTACTACTTCATCATCCTGTCACAAAACAAGAGGAAAAAAAAATATTTGGGAGTTACATACACACTATAATGCAAAGAAATCCTGGAACACGGAACCTGTTTAAAACAAACACATTATACTCCTACAACTGGTATCCTGTACTTATGCAGAGATTCTTTTGATGTGTATGTAAACAGATGTTTATGTGTAGATTTACATTCAAAGTGACAAAGACAAAGTGACAATGCTGTCTCTAGGGCTTTCACAAGTGTTGTGTCCTTCTGCTGTTTTAGGAGTGCCTTGCTATGTTGCCATTAAAAACTGCAAGTACACTGTTACTCGGTTTAACTGAGCAAACATGTTTAATGTAGAAACCTGTTACTGTGATTTAGCAAACACCAGTATCCTAAAACTAAACAAATGTACTTTGTTAGCACGGTCAGCCCTCAACACGAGCCCTCTGAAAGCACGATCTTGACTTGAAAAGGTCTCATTTAATTTAGAAATCTCTGAATACAAAGATCCAGGAGGCATTTTTTCAGTGATTGTTCAAGTCGTAAGAACTTGTTCCTCAAAAGATATATTCCAAGACTAAGAAAACTCTGGAAAAGAGACATAAACCAGCCCTATTCTCTTAATAATTCTAAAAGCTCTTTTACAAATAGTTACATAATTCAATGCCAAAGACACACTTATAAAGTGCAAAGTCCTTTCCACCTCTTAACATGTGATACTAAAGCAGATATAAGTAAGCCAAACCAGACTATTTTTAGTGTTCAATTGTGTCAATGGTATATAAAGAATTAAAAATTATTTTATTTTCCAAAACTTGTCCACTAACTGAGAGAAACACCACTTGTAGACTAGTAAGTAGAAAAACTTATTTTTACCCAGGTATGTAAGACACTGCCTTAGAAGTTTTTAAGGGGGCGGAAGCTGATAAAACAAGAGTGATATGATATGTCAGTGTCCCATCCAGCTATGAAGTTATCCTGGTGTCAATTATTATTGTCAACGCAGATACACAACAGCCGCCTGGGCTGAACTCAAGAGATCACTTGAACAATTATGTTCTAAAAGCAGCACTGCTTTTTCCAGTCCCCTTATGCAAGTGCAATACTATGACAGTAGCCCAGCTATTGACACTTGAAATAAGAGCTGGGAGTGACAAAGTGGTTTTCACCAGAGGAATTATGACACATCCTTTAAAATGCAAATTCAAAAGCAGGTTTTTCACTTGTTTAATTTTGCAAGTGTGTGCAAGCTAAATGGCTTTCTTTTACGTGACACTTCACTGCATATTTACTACTACTAAAATGGACAGCTATTATATTTCAGACTAATCAGCAGTTACAGCCAGTGTTTTCCTTATCTATCTTTGCATATCAAGAGCATATTTAACAGCATATAACAGGAATTCAAGTAATTTTTATAAACAATTCTAAGATTTATAGTCATGTAGGAGGTAGACAGAATCAGCTAATTAATGCTAAACAAATTCATTTTCTTTTTCCCCTGCTGTTTCTGCTTCCATTTCTGTAAAATGCTCTCTGAAATTCTCAGCTTTCAAACTCATTACTAAAAACATTTTTTTTTTTTAAACTTCAGTGTAGTAAGCTGCAAAATAAAAACAATATAATTAAAGACCCATTACTACAACCCTCTGTTCATGGATTTTAAAAAACTGGCACAAGATACACCTATTTGAGGAGAAAACAATATTGTAACACGTATAAGGTAAAAATAAAGATACTTAAAGCACTTTTCATCATCTGGTTCCTGTATCAATCTTTGAACACAGATAATTGTGAGATTTAAAAAGAATAAAATACTAAATCACAAGCTCGTAAATACCAAGACTTAGAACAAAATTGAATTTTGCCACTTACTGAGTTATATATACATATGAAATAGAATTTATTCTCCCTACTACATTAAACTACTCATCATTCTATGGAAGCACATACATCATCAGTTGTAATTCAGTCTTTCAAAAAATAAAATTATGCCTTCAGACAATATACATAAAAACTGACGTAAAATGTGAATTTCTCAAATAAATTAACTATTTTCTCTTTAAATCCATAGGCATAAAGCTTCTACCATAATGAAATTAATATTTTACTTTCTAGAATTCAAACAATAAGCATTACTTTTTAGAATTTACACTGGCATCAGAAAGTCTTTATCAATCATAAAATGCCATAACCCCAAAACATAAACACCAACAATGTTGTAAGTAGGGACTGTGTGCAGTATTCAACATTGAAGCTTTACATTATCTAAATTTCCAGTGTACTCTTTCATTTAACATGTAATAAGCTATATATTTGCTACAAAGGATGAACAACTTCAAGAAAGTTTCTAGAAGTGGCAATAATAATGCATTCCAGAATGTTTTTGGAGCAGAGTTTTAAAGAGATGATCAATCAGGTGCAGCTGGACTTGGCGTAAGCAATTAAAGGAATCTATAAAATCTGCAAATAAGACAATGACTCGCTGTTGAGATGACTCAGTATTAAATTGCACTTACCGAAGTAAGATCATTCTAGCTGAGGTCTGAAATTGCTTTTCTGGCCTGAAGACGTTAATACAAATGAGGTTTATGTAGTTGTTATCCTATAATGAAATTGCAGACCATGTCTCAGCAGTATCTTCTTTTCTTGAGTCTTCTCACACAAAAATTCTGGTATTCTAAAACATTCTTCCTGGTAAACTCACTTTCTTCTTCCCTTCATTTTTAAATACACATGGTGCCAGAGCCATTTAACCATGGTCTTTATTTCTCTTGTACAGAATGTCTTTCATCTACCTTTTTTAGTACAAGAAGCAGCCTGAATGCCCGAAGAGATGCGGAGCCTTACGTGATAGGCAGTATGAGTTGTTGGCTATTATATCTAGCCAGTTCCCAAAGACAACCAAAAGCAAAGCAAAAGAAAAAAGCCCCAAAACTTCCAGTTTGCCAACCAGGAATTTAACATAAATTTAAATGTTTTCAATTTCACATGTTTTTTAAATGCAATCTTTCTCACCTAACAGCTCTGACATTTCTGTGTTTAGAAGTTTGATTTGTTCTAATCCTTTTAGCTTTGTGTGTGTGTGTTTGTGGTGTTGGATTTAGTTTTTTGCTAATAAAACAGGTTTAGAGTGCATGTAATCTCAGGCTGTAAAGGACCTATGTAAGCAATGGTCCAATGCCTCACTACAGAAGGGCTAATTTAGATCAAGTTTCTAAGATGATCTGAAGTCCACTTCAGAGTTCTGATCAGCTTGAGGAATCGTTACAGATCCTCACCTCTCTCTCCATCATGAATTATATCTCTTCATATCAAAACTGTAATATGCAACTGTTGTATCAAAGCTCTTTAGATTTTTTGAGGTTTTGTTCCAACAAGCAAATACGGGGAATAATTTCAGGTTGATCAAGATACTAAGCACACAGAAAAATAATACATTTGCATACCACTAGGGCTCACACAAGAAACTGTTCCTACTGTTCCTCAAAAATTACAACATTCCAAGTGTCACTTAGCAATACCTGGTTTCCACCAGAAGCATCATCAGTAACTGCCTAAAGTAGTGAGATCAAATTTGTACTACCACAGTTAATATCTATTCACAAACAGAGATGAAGGGCAATTTTGAACTTTTTTTTTCTGAATGACAAGGAAATGAGAATCCTCCTCTTCTGTTCAGAAATATTTTACCTCTTTAAGACTCATTCATCAGTGCTTTAGCAAAAGGAAACAGACTAGGTAACTCTAACTCCAATTCTAAGAATGTTTATACATAGAAACAGATTGATATTACCAAAATTTATTTCATGTGGTCTGAAATCCTGTAGAATCTCTCAAGTGTCATGTAGCTAATGGGTTATAATTCTTTGCAGTATTATTCAAATATTCACACAAATGTATGACTTTTGGAATAAGAAAAAAAGACAGCTTTGGAGATCAGTTTTCTTTTTTTGAAAGTAGGTAACTGCATAACTGTCTGTAATGAAAAGATAAATTTTTATTCGCTTCAGCCAGAACTGAAGCTGCAATCTGAATTTGCGCTACATAGTAATGTCTGCATAGGCTGAGAAACAAAAGTATTTTAAAATGACAGTCAGTACCTTCTGCTTTTAAGATAGAACAAGTTACCAAAAGAGACCTTGGCTTTATACAAAAAGCATGTCCAACATTAAACAATTTCTTTAACTGAAGACTAATCCCTAGCCTTCAGCAACATAGCATTAAGCATGCTATCCAATTTTTAAAAGGAGTTTTTAATGAACCACAGCTCAGTGGTTCATTACCAAGCTGTATTTACTCTTGGTCTTCAGGCTGTCTTCCTTCTCAGGTTTCATAATAAAAAAGCATGGTGAACTTAAACTGAGATTCCTGTGCTGGAGTAATAAGCTAAAACATAAACAAAATTTATTTTAATTAATCAACAACTTGACTTGCTGCAAAGTGAGTCAGTGATCACAATGAATCAATGTACTGTAGGCATTACCTTGCTTCTGCTCAGTTCACTAGTTTTTTGACTCAGAATTTGGGAATAAAGAAATTCCAACAGCTAACAAGACTCCTTCATTTATGTTGCATGTATATATCAGAATTAAGAATTACTGACATATTTAAACAGGTATAGAGGTTGTATTAAGACACGCTTTCATATATGTTAAGAAACACAAACCCGTCAGTACATTAAATAACACAGGTACATTTACATATATACGTAAAAATATGCAAATTTTGCTGGAAAATGATCCCCTAGATTTAGTTTGCTACCTACTGATTCAACACCTATCAAATCTCCATACTTTCCATTATATTCAGTATTGAAAATGAATCGATAAAATAAAAGCTACATGACATTGAAAACTAATCAGTTTTAGAAAATTACTCATATTTCGCTTATATGTTATTCACAGCTGCACATAAACATGCAAGTAGGTGCTTGCGCATGAATGAGTAATGTAAACCAATATGAAATTGCTTTGAAAATACATTCTTATGTAACACCACAGAGAAGCCGCCTTTGATAATATACCCTTTCCATGAAGAAATGTATATGACTTTTTTAAAAAAAAAAAACATTTCTGTTAAACAAAGACTCTCAGAGCTCCCATTTTTTATGGTAAAATGAAAAGGCATATCAAGTCGATGCTCTTTACAGGCCTGACTACTGTGAGACTGTGACATTTGCTGATAACAGTTCAGTGCTGCAAAGACATGTGCAAAGTAGAAATCCACAGCCGCCCTCACTCTTTGATAGACAAGATCCTACTTATCTGACTTATTGTCAAAATTCTCTGCAAAAAAAGATGTGGACATGCTGGCAAGGGTCCAGAGAAGGGCCAGAAAGATGATCACAGGGCTAGGAAGCCTAACACATGAGGGAAAGGCTGAGAGAACAGGGTTTGTTCAGCCTTGAGAAAAGAAAGCATAGATGGGGAGACCTTATCACCATGTTCCAATATTTAAAGGGTGGCTACAAAGAACAGGGAGACTCCCTTTTCATAAGGAGTCATATGGAAAAGACAAGCGCTAAGGGGTACAAGTTACTCCCAGGGAGATTCTGACTGGACACACGACAAAAGTTTTTCACAACAAGAACAGTCAGCCGTTGGAATCATGTCTCCAGGGAAGAAATCCTGCGCCATCTTGTCTAGACCATGATTTTGCCAAAAAAAGCTTGGACCAGGTGATCCTTGAAGTCCCTTCCAACCTGGTATTATTTGATTCTATGATTCTCACACCCAGTCTGTCTTTTCCAGGCTGAAAAGTCCTAGCTTCCTAATAAGTTGTTCTCATTGAAGCATCATCTTGATCCTCATCTGACCTTTCCCTGGATATTTTCCAGTTCTAGTGGCTTCTTTTTAAAATGAGGTAACCAAAATTCTATATACTATTCAAAGCATGGAAAAATGTACATATTTATGCAATAGCAACATGTTCTCTGTTGTGTTCTTTATTCTGTTCTAACATTTGATTGCCTTTTTTGGCCAGTAATGAGTATTAAGCTGATGTTTCCATTGAACTATTATAACACCAGGATCTTACTTTTCAGTGCAGAGCCAATTATTTTAAACATGAAGCTGGATCGGTATTTTTTCCCCCACATCTACAATTTCAGATTTAGCCTGAATTTCACCTGTCACTTTACTGCAGTTACTTAATTTCAGGAGGTCCTTCTAGAATGGTTCATAGCTGGGTCACATCCTCCATACCCTAAATAATTTCCTACCATGAGTGCTCTACTTAGTTATCTCTTTTCCCAGGTCCTCCCTCTCTTCCCCTCCCTTCCCTATGGCGTACTACATGATTTATTTTACTATAACATGATTCATAATATACATTACAGTATGCACAATTTAACTCTGCAACAGATGCTCAAGTTGGGTTGATCCTGATTCAAAAAGGTAATGTTGCACTCTGTTTTCTACATATATATGTTTTCGTCTTGTCTCATTAGAAGGAATGCACTACCTGAAAAAGGCCATTAGAATAGGCAATATACCTTATTATCATATCTTCTCCCTTATTGGGAATATGCTTTATTTATACAATTTTATTCCCACAATACTTGAGCACACAAGAAACAAGGCACTCTAAATTTCTAACTGCTTTATTTCTTTGGTGCTCATGCTCTCTATCCACCATTTGATAAACACATTATAAATCAAATTACAATAAATATTCACAAAAAGATTACCACTACATCTCATAATTAGCTTCTCTACTAAATATCACGTTATTCAGGATGCTAACAAAACTGAAATCACACCAATTTCATACTGCTGAGTTCCAGAGAACAAACATCCTGGCTTTATTTACTCTATTACAAAATACACATTTTGACTTGTGCATGCTAATGCCTGATTATCTCAATAACAGAAGAATCTGACAGTGACTTTTCTTCGAAGAGAAAAAACAAGACAAAGACCAGGATAATAATGCAAGACAAGTGTTCATTTCAACAAGGGAATGAAATGCAACACCACAATCAAAATAAACACAGTATGTCCTCGTAGAGAGATTTCATGTCAAAAAATTTGCTGATAACTCAATTCTGATGCTCTCAGGTGCAAATATTATGTACTTGCCCTTTTACACTTCTGTTTCTGATTATAGACTTTGAGATCTAGAGGGCGAAATAAGTAATATTTGTCCAGCACTTGTCACCTATACTAAAAGGCTATATAAGAAGGTATAATTTTGATTAAAATCATATTTGATTCTGAACAGGTTTAATATGACCCTAAAAAGTTGGAAAAACAGAAACTGAGTCTAATTCTACTCTCACGTATAGCACAGTAAACTATATAGAACTCTTAAATCAGTGTAGAATAACAACTGCTAAAATTCAGGTGAGGTATTAGATTTTTTTTCTTTTAGAAAATGTATTGCAAATTCAGTTAAATATAGGAAATAATTGTTAAAAATATGTACAAATGATGGGCATTAAAATAATATAAAGAATTTATGTATTATTTTCAAAATGAAAACAAAGTATCATAGCCAGTTTTTCTTAAAAAGGAAGATCATACAGCTTATCAGATATAGCCAATATCCATCTTCATATGGAGTATACACCAGCTTTAACAGAAAATGTAGGCTGGACCTTTGAACTTCTTAACATTGTTTAGCAGGCAGCAAATCTAAATCACCAGATGATAGTGAAAAGTACAGAACTGATTGAGTAGTCAAAGTACTTTTTCACTTGATCTGACACTATTTTTATTTTTTTTCTTAGAGCGATAAAGCACCTTGCTGTAGTTGAATTTCACACCTTCTGGTATAGGGCTAACAATGTATATGGAACACTGACACGCATCCCTCAGCCTGCTACATTAAAGAAGAAAAATGAAGAAAGGTGTCTCAAGCTGGCAAGTTGCTGGAGCATACCAAGACTTCATAAATAGTAGTGTAAAAATAAAATTCATTACTTATGTGTTTCTGTTGAATAAATGATCCTTTTTTAAAAAAATAAGTCCATAATTTACTTAGTTTCCAACTTCTTAACAGATAGAGTCAATCATTCCACTCACTCTAAAGCAGAAGTTTCCTACAACGTTACTTTATAGGTTTGAAAAGTTTTGTTCTTTTCAAATGTGGAAGTAGTGGAATCCTTTAATCTCATACATTACTATTAGGACCTCTTACTTCAGTAATTATTATTGCAACACTTGGTAAATAAATATTTGTATACTTTCTCTCTTGTACATTGTTAAAAATTAATTTGCATATAACATATAGAAAACAGTTCTGGTATGACTTTTTATTTCTGCTGCTGCTTTTCTACTTCAGATGAAGGATGTGGAAAATTCTGGCTGTTGAATTTATTATTTACAAAGGTAACACAGTCCTAACTACTTAGGCTTCCTAATCAACTAGTTAATAAAAATTAAAAGCTTACTTGTATTGTTTTGAGGCTATGATACAGAAAAATTCCTTAATGTATTTGCTTGCCATCTAGCTAAAAGAATTCTGTTTGTTTAGGTTCCTGTGCAGAGATAACAGGGTAATTTTCCTGTAATTAGTAACAACAGCTTGGAAATTATGCATCACATGTCCATGCAGAAGTTAGATTCAGAGCAAAGTATATATATATGCTTCAGATGTCTTGTTGCACGGTTCTATCCCTTTCCCTCTGCTAAATATCCCCGAGGTAGGACTCACAACAAAAAATTCTTTGGGGGAAATTTCCAAAAGCTCTACTGTAGTTTTTGATCTATATATTTATTTATTGTGCAAAGGGCAATTCCAGTCTTAATAAACAACAACTTTGTTTACTGTGATGTTATGACTGATACTGACATATAGTATGCAGCATCCAATTGACTAACTGAAGTTTTGGATATTTTTGTTGAAAGACACAGTCAATTATAATATTATTTTTTTTCAAGCGAGTGTATATAAAACTGGTGTATGACTGTTTTTGCTTTGTCAATCTAAAAAACTTTTTTTTTTTGACTAGTCATGAAAAAAAAGTAATAGGAAATCAAGTAAAACCTCAAAAGAAGGTTTTTAAGCCTCAAAAAAAACCCCAAACCTAAAAGACAAGGACAAAACCAAACAAAATAACCACACCCTAATAAGCTTACAGACTTGGCTGCAGTTACAGTAAGTGCAAGAGATTTGTGAGGTATCATGTATCCTTAGCAATGACATCACATTGATCAGCAGTCCACAAAAATGACTACAGCCACCTTTGGGATCCTGAGATTCACCAATGCTGAGAATACTGATTAATTCTCAGAAGCTATTCCTTACCAAGAACACAGGGAAAGATGCACTACTGAGAGTGATATATTAAGGAGCAGGAGCCATTACCCTTGGTCCAGCAATTTGGAAATGGAGGAATGTACACAGGGAAAGAAAATTTATTGTGTCTTCTAGGACAGATTCTTTTAAGTATTCTTCTATTCTCTTTCCTTCTTCAGGTCAAAATGATGAAAAGTCATCCGGTTCATTGAAAAGTCAAGTCTCTTTTTTTTTTTTTTTTTTCCTCAGGAAGTAAGAGGAGTATTAAACTTTCAAACCTAATTTAATTTACAGATCCATTCTCAGGTAAAGGCAGACTAATTTTACTCCAAATTTATCTTCCCTAGTGTATGTGTGCATGGGGAGTTAGAGAGGGTTTTGATGGGTTGTCTTTTTGAACCAATAATATGACTTGACCTTACATGCTGCTTTTAAAATCAGGGCTGGTACTTCTTTGTCCCTTCAGCCAATACAGTTTATGCAGGCTGAAGTCTAAACTGAACAGAAATATTTACAAGTTCAAGACAGTGCTGAAAAATAGATGGGCAGAAAGAGATTTTCTATGAACGCCTTCCTTTGGAAATCCACCTACAGTCTACATAAAGAAATCTCAGTTCAATTAGTATGAAAACATTAAGCAAATCCTCAGGAAAACAGAACATGAAATAGGACAAATAATGGTGCAGATGAATGTAAAGTGTCCTTCTTGTTTGCCTCAGGAACTAGTTGATGCTGATCGTTCCCAGCCGCATTTGCATTGCTAACACAAAACACTACTTTAAGAAAGCAAGTTAATTGAAGTAACAGTAACTTTAATCCCATGCTTATTCATGAAAATAGAAAAAAAAAAATAGAAA
Source organism: Pedionomus torquatus (assembly GCA_013398155.1). NCBI lineage: Eukaryota > Metazoa > Chordata > Aves > Charadriiformes > Pedionomidae > Pedionomus > Pedionomus torquatus. The sequence continues at coordinate 37,652 of VZRU01014260.1, forward strand.
AAAAACCCAAAACAGAACAAGACAGCAATACAAAATATATACTATCCATACTAAAGGTGTGCTAAAATTTTAGAAGTTCTGAAATTTGAATAATTATTTTTTAACCTTATGTTTGGACATACTTTATTGTCCTAATTCAAATGTTCTTTTAGGCAAATTTATATTTCCACTCAATGTAAAATATTGCATAACAGTTACTCATACTGCCACAGCTTATTCAGTATTGCCACATTTAAGAGTTTCTATCATACTGTCAGACAGCAAAGGAAAAAACCCAAACTGATCATAAAAAATAATAAGACATAAACCAAAAATAAAAATAACAGAGAAAACTAAAAGCTAACCACAAATTGCTAAGATAGTTATCAGAATAAATTAAATTATTACCAAATTTTAAAAAGAATTCTATGTTGCCAGTCATGAACATGTATGTATTGGGTTTGTCTCACATTTCTGTTTACAAAACTCCCCATTTTGTCTCACAGCAGTTACATTCTGCCAAGAACATCTCCAGAGCACCTTTTTTTCCACATTATCAACTTAAAACATTGAAGATCCAATTCTTCAATAAATTCTGCTTTACTTACTATATAAGTTAACACTGGGGATATGGTTTACTAAAGCATGTAACCAAGCACTGAAGCAAATTTTAATATCAAAGTAATCCTATCAACCAGAAAAGGTTCATACAAGTTTCAAGTAATGTTTTAATGTTTTTCATTCCTGTAATATAAAAAGTTATACAGCACTGCTGCAATATGATGAAGTTTATTTTAGGACCTCACCACAGAATTGTGTACTACACAAATAGTTTAGTCCCAAGATACAGACATCACAGTCCTTCAGTTGAATTAGGAAGAGGTCACATGAATATATCATCTTAGGCTTTCCTTTGCTTTAAATGTCTATAAATAAATCTTCTGGCAAGCAGCATGTGTTAATTTCTAAAACAAAAGTGTGTTTAGACACAACTGTCACGTTGTAAATCACCACAAAACCCCCAAACAAATGAAGGAAAACAGTATGCAGAGGAGATCGTTAATCAGTTGTAGTAGGGGTGAGGTGGATTCTTAGCAGATTTAGCTCTACTTCCATTACCTATAATCAGTTGCTTTTAACATCTTTTTGTAAATTAAAAGTCTTTATGTGTTTGGTAGTAACATACCAAGGCCTTTCTTCTCCCAGTAAGCATATGAATCTCTTTCAGTAAACACAGCCAGTTCACTGCAAATGGATCCTTACGATGACAGCAGAGTTGTTTGATGGAAATCCACGCACCACCATCTGACAGTTCCCAGAAGATTTTTAAAAATAGCGTTGGGGTTTCCGTTGTCAGTCTACTCCTTCAGTAGTGGTTGGATCAAAGCCTAATCTCAATTCTGGAACATACTTTCATATCTTATATCAGGTCATCAGGAAGGCAGAATAAGCAAATCATTAGACAGCAATGAAATGTAGTCAGTCCTCTTCCCAAAAATTAATACTTCTGAATGAAAAATTGCTTCAGGAAGTTAAGTATGTCAGCACTGACCATTTTGCTTCTTTTTTTCAATACAAGTTCCAGTTTGCAGACTTGCCATTGAAGCCTTTACATAGTTTGCTGTCTTTTGTATAACAGCTTTCCCCACCTCTCCCCTTCCCCAGTTCTTCACAGAAATGAGATACTATGAGATAGTCACAAAGCAAAAAACACACCAAATACCAAGACCAAAAGTAACATCCAAAATATTTATTATCTGTCATAAAGCCTGAGCATTAAATATTCTTTAAAATCACTCCTTTAATTTCAAACTGTTAGGCAGGGGTAAAAGAAGTCCTATTAACAGACCTGGGGTGAACTGGCCATGCAGAACAGCTTGATGCAAATCAGTGGCAAAATAACTATGTCCTCTCCTATCAGGCAGAGTCCTGTCATTTTGAGTACACATTAATTCTGAGAATGGCGACTGACTAAAAGCACTGAGATATATCCCTTGCTGAGCAAGGAAGTGGAATCAGCCAAGAAAGGTATCGTACATAAGCACCTCATCATTACCTACTGAATGGACCTCTTAGAGCAGCTCCCAAGGAAGGCTGTGGAAACAGTCAGAGGGCAGGAGCACCTCTCTCATTAAAAAGGCTAGGAGAGTTAGGGCTGTTCAGCCTGGAGAAGAGAAGGCTCCAGGAAGACCTTACTGGAACCTTTCAATATATAAAGGGGGCTTATAAGAAAGATGGAGAGAGATTTTTACCAGGGCCTATTGTGACAGGACAAGGGGCATCAGCTTTAAACTGAAATAGAGTAGATTTAGATTGGACACAAAGAGTTATTTATTTTTTAGGATGAGGCTGCTAAGTCATTGGAACACGTTGTCCAGAGAAGCTGTGGTTGACCCATCATCAGAACTTGAATAGTTTAGATGTTAGTTTAGTCAGGTTAGCCATAGTTCTGAGCAACCTGATCTAGTGAAAAATGTCCCTGCTGGTGGCCAGGGGTTGGACTAGGTGATCTTTAAAGGTCCCTTCTGACCCAAACCATTCTATGATTCTATGAATTGTGATGTCAGTATTGGCATTCTTTGCATCTCTGACATTTGTGAACTCTGGCATAATATTAGATGAGCAAATGAAGGAAGGACAAGATTTATTGCGAAAGGAGGGTATTACAGTTCATTTTAATGGAGCATCCTTTTGGAGAGAGAAATGAATGCAAGAAATGTTATTGCATATGTACGTACTTGCATATATTGTGTTTGTTTTCCCCATTTCTCTTACATCTGGTAAAAGTGATATACTGGCAGACCAACCTCTAACATAGGACATCCATAACAACAAATTTATTTTTATTTCAGTAATTAACTGGTAATTGGAATTTGCAAATATAACAGAAAAACTCTGGCATAATGAACTCAATCTAAAGGGTTAACATGTTTTTTTTACTGTTTAACAGGTGATCAGAAATATTGATGAAATAGGCAGTGTCTTGTCTCAATTACAGATGAGCCAATTCAAAAACTTGGCACCTGACAGCAAGAAGGAATCCAAATAGAAGCTGTCAGCCTTTTGGAATCTTAGTGCATGACTACTACCAGATTAGTAAAGATACCAATAGCAACAGACCTTTAGATCATATCTATTTCAAATGAGAATGGGTGTGCACAGTATTCATCATATTCTTGAAATCACGTACTGTGTAAGTAAGATCCCTGATGTCTAACTAGATCTCAGATGTTTACTTAATATCACAATGATTTTGAGGAAAAATCCTGTGGATATTTTTAAAGAATCCAGTAACATTCTGGGTTTTACGCATCATCTATACCAACTGTTGGCAAGAGCGATACTTAAGGTACAGCTTTGAAAATCAGGGACCTACAAAGGGACAAACTATCATCTATCTTAAATTATAGGATATCAAAACAAATTGGAAAAGGTTTTATAAAAAATGAAACAAAATAGACATTTGCTCAGTCAGCATATGAAGCCATAGGCTTGCTGCTTTCCACATGAATATAAGGGAAACCTTTTAAAATATTTTTTAAAAATAGTATTCTGAGAGCTTTTACAATGTCACAGTTACCTGGAATTTGTGTCCTGTCCTTGTCAGGTGTAGGCAGCAGAACCACAGAAAAACAGGCAGTAGCACTGAGACACACACAGAGTATTTGCAAAACCCAGGTCTTTACCAGGTCTCACAACCAGATTGGCTTGTGAATAGCTAATAAATAATTAAATATTATTTACCCAGTTTTTTTTTCCAGAAACAAACAAACAAACAAACAAACAAACAAAAAACTAGAAAAAAAAAAAAACACAAACAAAAAACAACCAAGATGTGAGCTGGAATGTCACAATATAAATAAGTTTTTGCCAAGGACCCAAAGATGGAATGACATCCACAATGAGGCAAGATAGGTCTGGAAGCAGAAATGTATGGGACTACAGGCTCTAGAGTTCCTCAATGCCTGTATTCTTAAGCATAACTATTTGATATCTAGGGGAAAGCAGTGACACGTTTTAAAGAAGTTTTCAATCATGAAAGCAGAGATTTAGACTAAATCCCAGGCTTCTTCCCCAGACTTTCTACAGACAGGACTGAAATATGGCTGTGAATATATAGCAAATGCTTTACCAGGCTTGCATGGGTTGGTAAGAATGGAATAGGTATGAATCAGGTTTAAATGTTTACATGTATGCACGGAGGATCATATGTTATACAGAGGAACAATTCTAAAGGAACTACAATACCTATGGCTATTCTATACTAGCGAATATACAGATATATTAAGATACAGGTATATATGAGTATATCCAGTCAACACACAGATATATTAATGGAGCTATAGAACATTAAAGAGTTTTTCTGTGCAGCACTCCTCTCCAAGAAATTAAAAGTTTTCTGATGATCTTATTCAGTGAATGTTAGAATATCACATAATGCCACCATATATATAGTAGTATATGTTATCAAGCAAGCAAAAATTAAATTCTGGGCAAAGCTTTCAAATTTTTCTAGAAAATTAATCACTTCAATGGCACAATCCATTCTGTGGACCTAAAGGCTATATAAACACAATTCATCATCAGCTATAATTACTTCCCCAATGTTAAACTGCAGAATTAGAAGAATGTTCTAAAGTGAGCTATAGCACCTACAAATTATTTTAAAACTTTCCTTATGAGACAACATTATTCCTTTGAAATCCAACTACATCTTCCATGTCTTAGCCCATACTCCATTATGCTGATACTGCACTACATATGTTCTCGTACTATTTAGTTTACCATGTTTTCTATCAGTAAAACTTTTTCAAACAGAAGTCTGCTAAGATTAATTACACTCCTATTTCAGTATAAAAATCTGAAAACCATAAATTACAGTCATGTATATTAAAACTTAACTATCTTTTACAACCCTGAATTATGAGTTGCTGGAAATTGATTTCAGAAGTGAGCTTTCTGGTATTTTTGGCAATTCTTTAAACCAGAAACCTCACTGTATTCGGTCAACATCCACTTCTGTTAACAGATTGAAAGAGAAAAGGCATCAGACGCAGGCAATATTCCAATAAAGGTCTTTCAAACAGGATTCGAAAAACACAGCAGATATTTTAACAGTCTTCCTACAAAAGGTATGAAAAAGAACAGAATAAATTCAAAAAGATAGAACAGAAGTAAAATGTGAAAACTGAAGTACATTCAACTGCTGTCTAACCCATGTCAAATATTTACAGATATTACCCAAACTGGACTACAGAAAGTGGGATGCTTAAGGTTTAAATTAGAGCTAACAGGAGCAGGATATTGAAAGGGCATAAATGAATCATACCCATCATATATATCCTCAAAAATAAAATATTCAAACCACCAACAAACAGCTGCATGGCATTTTCCTCTGCGTAGTTATTTTAAAGATGCCTTACAGTTATAGCAACTCCAGCAGGAGATACCTACAAATCTCAAGCAGGAGCAATGTTTAAAAAAGTGACAAATCAATCTGTACCCTCTAGCAAACTGAATGGAAATGTGAGCTAACATGTTCAGCCACAGATGTCTCATGTCAATCATGCTCTCATTACATTTTGATCTACAGTCAAAAACAACTACAATTAATGGAAACAGAAAGATTTCCCATAAAATTAAGACAAATATTTCTTAGTGTCTACCTAATTAATGTTACAAAGCATAATAAAGACATTTTAATTTGCTTTGTTTTTCTCATAAACTAGGTGGTAGACCTTTGCAAAGGAAAATGCACTTTATTTTGTCATTATGGTAATTTCTATCGAAAAGTCAGCATCACTGTATTTCCCACTGCCTCTACTCCAGATAAGACATTATCAGTGCTTGCTCACTTGCAAATTTCTTCTTAGGGTTCATTTATGAAGTCGGAAGTATCTGTTCTACTAAAAATCAGCCCTCACATTCACCATCAAATTAGAGAGCCAAACCTTGCTAAGTTTTCAGCAGAGAAGCTCATAAGGTTTTACTACTATTTAATAATCGCTTACATCCTTTGCCCTTCACAAATTTTGACCACACAATCACATCAAATCATGCTGAATTTGAAGCAACCTTTAGAGACTGTCTAGTTCGAGACTTGTGTTCAAAGAGGAAAAAGGAGCCATGATACTTTCCACTGCTATTATTTGGGCGGNAAACACTTGGAGTTCTGTATAAAGGTTTGTTCACATAGTGATATCTGTAAAATGCTTTTTAACCTTAAATATAATTTGGGGACCTGGGGGCTCTGAGTTGATCTTGAGCCAGATTCAGAATTTCATGTCAGTTGGTTAACACTGTTCTCTTAGTGGATTGAAATATCAAAGATGAAATAACCAATTCAGACTACCACAAAGAATCCAAATATTTTGAGAATAACATTTCTTGACTTTTAATCAATTGGCCTTACATAACAAATATGAGTTGCCACTTGGAAAGCAAATGCTCCTGTAGTTACCAAATTTGCTAGAATTTACAAAATGTGTTTTTCATTATATCCCATAGAAAACTAACTGCCCCTTACACAAGGACTTAACAGAACTGCTCTGTGTAATTCTTTCTAACGTTGAAAGTTTTGGATGATACCTGAAAAGCTAGGAAGAGAGAAGTTGCTAAATGTCAACAGTACTTTCAGAAAACACGGTTCATTCGTATTTGACAAGATTTCCATCAGATTATTCTGCTATTACTTACAATACTGTGGACATTACAAAGTATTTACAGTATCACCAGCACCAGGCAGGAAATACTTGACAAGTGGGAATAGCCCTGCTATTCTTGGTAGCCAAAATGATAACCACGACTCAACAGTGGCTGGGTATTTAAAATGTTAATAAAAAAGCAAACAAAGAAAAAACAAAACCACACCACCCCCACCACCCCCCAAATTATATTAGAACATAATCTGCTTAATATCAGAAGATATTACAGTGACATTAATAAGGTAGAAATGTTTTGATATAATGCCAGCAAGCCACATTATCCTTACATTATTCTTCCTCCTCTGTAGTCAACGCACTCTGCCTAGCAAAATGCTTTTTCTACATCCACCAGCAATTGCTTTAAAACCACAACAAAAGGACAGAATTTGCCTCATGTAAATTCTAGATAAATTTTACATGTATATGTGCATGCATGGTGGTGGAAATTGGATGTATGATGAAGATATTTTGGAACATCTCTTTCTCAAAAGTCAAGACTTTTAGGCAGAAAGAGAACAGTAGGATAACTGGACACAGAAGAGGTTCCAACCTTATTAGGCAGTTCAGTAACTAAATCAACATGTAAAAGACATGTTCTCTTTAAACGACTGCACCAAGACAATTACAGGAATGCTAGGACTGTTTAGCCCCCACATACATACCTTTTGTTAAGTATGGTGCTTAAGTCTGTTATGAGTATACAATAGCAAGGAATCTACTCACTTTTCACTTATCTACTAAATGCTGACTGTGCTGTCAGATGGTAGATTTCAGGTGAGAAAAATCTACTGATAAAACAGAAATTTCATATCACCATAGTAGGTTACACCGTATCTTTTGTCACTCTCAACAGCATGAAATCCCTTGAGTGTTTTTGTTATGATAAAATCCTAAGGATAAGCCCGAATTAATTGCTAGGAATAATATTTCCTTCACAGAGACAAACCCAATAATTGAGTCATAAACACAACAGACAAATGCATAATAAGCGTATAGGACTAAATGTTAAAATCACGAAAAGCCAAATTAGAAGACACTTTTTACAGTTGAATGAAACAAATTAGCCTTTGTGCACTTTCATTCACTAAAAGATTATGATATACTAGCCATCCTTAATTACTTCTCTGCAGTTTTATAGAACTTTACTTTAAAAAAGAATTATTTTTTATCAGGTAAAGTATTTTCCAAATACTGTAACATATAAAATAATTTAAATTTTAATAATTTTAATTCTACTGCACAATTAAACAAACATGACTGGAATCACTCATTTCTCCCACTAACAGGTCTTCGAAGCAAGACAAATCACAATAATTTCATTCCTCATATTTTATGTACATCTACAGTTTCTTAATGCAGTCAGATAATGTATTATTTGTAGACATACTGTAAATAAATTGCATACACTTATACTGAAAAAAAAAGCAATTGCACTACAAAGACACCACTCAATATCATTTTTTAAATTATTCAGATGAGAATGCTGACATGATTTTAATTATAGTAAAACTGAAAAAAGCCATTCCAAACAAGACTGACTCCCACAGACAAATATTTCAGGCCTCTTTGAAGCTTAACTGTTTCAGTCCCCTACGAAGGTTAAAGTATGAAGAGTTATATACTTACAGAAGGGCAGGTATGAAAATAATGACATTAACTATCAAGTGTTTTATATTGCAACCCGAGTGGAAAAGGGTTCTCTGCCATATTCAAGTTTTCTCACATACTCTCCTCCATCTTCAACAGAGCAGAGTTCTATTAATTCAAGCTAAAATTGGCTATAATAATATAAGGCTTACAACCTAGTGCACCCAAATTTAGCAAAAACTTCAATTCTTCATTCTTGGTTCTGTATTTATTAGTACAGGTCTCAAAGACGTCTGAAGCTACAACACAAGAACAACAATGTTCTTGCATTTTCAACCATATCCACTAAAGGAAAATATGCTTATGTGAGAAATAAAACTGAAGTATCCTCCTATTTCTAGATGAAACTTTCTGCATCACTACTAACTTCAGTCATTCTTTCTTTTCCAAAAGGTTGCATTGCTAGTTACAAAGTTCACGGAACATCCACTTAAGGCTTGTATCAATCACTTTCTCATGGTCTTTGTTTTAACAGGAACTCAAAAGATGCCTCCAAAGGTTCACGGCAATCTACTTGTCATTAGATTACTGTAAGTTATACTCCGTAAAGAATCAGCAAAATTTTAAAGAATTTAGATGTGTTTTCAACTGTTGTTCTGCATGAAGATCCTACAAGTTTAAGTTTTTCAAAAAGTTGAGTCCACCTAGCCTAGCTATCCATTCCTCTTATTCAGTTTTGCACGTCTCTTAAATCCATTCCTTGAATCATCTCTCACCTCAGTCATTATCATCTATCGATTTTCTTCACTCTTCATTTACCACATCAATCCTATAGCTGCTTCTCTGCTAGCGTATTCTGCCTGCCGCCTTCACCTCACACCTGGTGTTTCTATTTCAGTTAAAAGAGAGTTCTGGCTTCTTCTGATGTGCATGGACACACCAAATGACCAGCTACAGTTTTTAAAACTTCATTGTTTTTCACAATGCAAAGAGACACAAACTTGTATGATAATCTTATACCCGATAAATAAACAAAACCCCAAACAACCAAAAAACCCCAAACAACCAAAAAACCCCAAACAACCAAAAAAACCCAAACAACCAAAAAAAACCCCAAATTATTTTAAAGTATGCAACCAAAGAAGTTGCTGTAAACTCTACATCACTTAGTTTTGTTTTGATAGTTGCTAAGTCTCCGAGACAGACCCATACAGCATATAAACAAATATACACGACTTAATACACAATAGAGCTATAAACGTTATTTTGAAGCATGAGAAAATGCAGATCTTTCTGTTACTAAACTGAGTCTCTAATGAAAGGCATGTAACTGTGTTCTGTGCTGTGTAGTGCTAATAGGGCTCCATTAATTGACTGTTCCTTATTTTGTGAATAGTTCCAAACATAAGACAAACATCTCTTTATGCGTAGACTAGCCTGTTCTTTAAGGTGGATATGCCATCACATATATTCCACTCAAAGCTCACTCACATATGCAAAACACAACTGTTTGATCACCAGCTGTCAGGATCAGCATAATGTAACAGGTTAGAGACTTGTCTACAAGAGTCTGGGAGCACGTGTTTAAGAGACAGACACCAGAAGAGCTCCATGTCATACAAACATCCAAACACAAGCAGCCTGTGTATTCTCATGGCCACAAGTGACAAAGAAGGTCAGGACAGTGGCTTTTACCACCTTTTCCATGCCCCTTTATCCAGCCCAAGTTTCAAGAGGGACAAAACGTCCCAGTTTCTTCTACTTCTCTTTCACTGGGTCTCCTTCTACCTTATTATTCAGTTCCTTACAACTGAGGAGGATTTTTATTTCTACCCCTCTTAACACCTCAGTTCTGCACGGAAAGCACAAATGGGTGAATGTGATCTATTCATAAGAGACAGCACCCTCCTTTTTTGTATCTCAAAAGCTACAAACACTAAAAAGTTAAGCTAAAAGCTTAACGCCTTTCTCATTGGGTCACTTACTGCACTAGCACTTCCTACCCCACTATTATCTCTCCTTTACCAAGATACTAGCTCCTGCCTCAACACAGGCTACAATTCTAATTTCTGCCATCTAAAGAAAATTGAAGAAAAAGATTAAATTCCATCTCACTTTATCAGAAACAAAAAAGAAGCAGAAAAGCAGATAACACAATCTGACAGGCAGCAATGCAAAACATGATCAAACAAGAGTATTCTTGAGTTATTTCACTCAATGTGTAAGACAAGCAACGGACTGAACTAAATTTGAAGTGCTTGTATCACTGAACTTTTTCACTGTATGCATTTCCAGCACACAAATAACTGAGATAAAATTGAGATCTCATTTCCAGTCTAAGAAGTACATCAGAAAACGCAAGCACTTGCAGCACCCATGCAATAAACCAGAGAGCACAGTTAGTTTTTTAGTAGGCGAAAACTTAAGCCTCAGAAAGTTTCTAGCATATTTGTGAGGCAATGTGCATTTATTTCACAGGTAAGAAAAGTACTATCCTTTCCAAATGTGTTCTGGTCCACAAAATATAAAATGCTTCTCTCGTAGTACAAAATATTGTATGCAGTAACTTGCTAAGTGAAAAGGTTACTGAAATATGAGAGAAAACCACCTCAAAGTTGCACCTCAAAAGCATTACATCAGCTTACTTACTTACTAAGTTAAAACCCAAAAATATAATCTACTTTTTTCCCCAAAAATCACATAAACCAGTAATGAGCAGAGCTTTATATATCATAGAATGGTTAGAGTTGGAATGGACCTTGAAGATCATCGAGTTCCAATCCCCCGTGCCATGGGCAGGGACACCTCCCATTAGACCAGGTAGCTCCAAGCCCCATCCAGCCTGACCTAAAACACTTCCAGGGATGGGGCATCCACAACTTCTCTGGGCAACCTGTTCCAGTGCCTCACCACCCTCACAGTAAATATCTTCCTAATATCTAAATCTCTCCTCTTCCAGTTTAAAACCATTACCCCTTGTCCTATCACTACACTTCCTGACAAAGAGTCCCTCTCCTGCTCTCCTGTAGGCTCCCTTCAGGTACTGGAAGTACTGGATAGCATTAGTACTTTCTACTGTTTATTAGTAGGCTTATTTAAAATTTAATTTAAATAATAATTCAAGAAGTCTGCTATATGTAGCATTATAAATACATTATATATATACTTAAGATTATACACAATTGTATAAATAGCCTGTACTGAAATACTAATACTAGTTTAGAACTGTTAACAAATCCATCTCTCTAAAACTACGCTTCACAGCTAATAACAGAAAGCAGGAATACTTTGAAGAGGTTGTTTTAGAACCTCCTAGTTCTTAGAGTTGTCTCCATATTTGAGACATTATGAAACACTATATATGACAACTTTGCATCATACACCATACAATCATCAAACACTATGGCATATGATGACCTGATACCATACACTTTCACCATATGGTGAAGGACAAATATTGCTAACTTGGACTGAAACCAACCACAGGTTTGATGATTATTATTTGGTGCAAAAACTGAGCCTTTCCTCTACCCTTAGTGGAAATCCTATACAGCAAATATATACAAAACCTCCAAGTATTTCTGGTTATACTGCAAGAATGATTAATTTTACTAGCAATAGTTTTCATAAGCCAACAAGTGAAATCAGAACAAAGTTCAGAAAGCAGCAGTTCTGTGCACAATGTTCCAATTTATATAGTAAGGTAGAGATAAATGTTTTTACTGCATAAGCATCGTTACCATAAAATTGCTGCTAAGGCTTTCCAGTCCACTGCAATTCAAAATGCAGTATACTTACTAAGTGAACTATATAAACTCTTTTTTTTTTCTTTTTTTTTAACACAGAAAAATTTGAAAAGGGTTGCATGGTCACCCAGGCATTAAGAAGATGTAAATACTTCTGTATTTCCTTTTTTTCCTTAAAGGGGGGAGGAAGGGCCATCTGTCAATCTGATTTTGGTAAATTTGGTTGAAACCATGACAATTCCATTGAAGTTTGACATGGATTAAAATATTAAATCAGCATAAACAAAACACAGCTGTGAATGTTGGAGAGATCTGGACTAATCTTCTAATACAAGCCTGAGAAAACACCCTTACAGAACTTTCCAATTCCACGTTATGGTAGTTGGGACACCAAATTTCTTTTCACATGATTGGCTTGTCACTTGTATAACACCAAGTGTAAAAAATACTCTTTAATGCTTCTGCTGCATGCTAGAAGTACTGTGAGATAATATTTTCTGAATTATTTAATAACTCCAAACAAAAATAATTTTAAATTAAATGAGTAACTCTCATCATTGATAAAAGACAAAAAATATTTTAGTAACTACAGAGTTGTTTGCTATAGTAGCACCACAATTTCACGGTGATTATATGTCATTTATATAAATAACTGACTCAAATTTCTAAGATGTTTTATTCTTAAATATATTGCATTAACTGGAGATAGTTTAGGAACATAATGAAAAACTGACATTTAGTTTTGCTAAGTCTGAAATCACTTAAGAGATCTTCCTATATTTTTTATTTAAACGCCTGGACCAGTGTAGCATGCCTCAGGGAGATTACACCATTAGTAAAAGTACAACCTACAGTTCAAGTATTCTATATGTATCTCTAGTGAACATGTATGATTAAGACAAACATTCACAGCTAATTTGTTTACATAAAACTATTTTAAATTCCACATTTGGGAAAAATGTATATTCCACAAACCTTAGCACATTCAGATCCATCAGTCATTCATGACTTCAGCAGCATTCATGGGATAGCCCTCCTCTTAATCTTTCTTCAATTTAAAGAATGTATAAAACACTTTGTCACAAGATGGATTTCACCCTACAATTCACTCTTCACTTTATTTAGTCCCCAAATAAAGTGCTTCCTCTCAGAGTTTTTATTAAACATCTGGACCTCATCTCAGAACTATACTGGATGTTCTCAGTATGACCAACAAACTTAGCAATGATAGAGGCTGCTACTGGTTTGCATTTAAAGTAACTCCTGCCTTTGTTTTTCCTACAAGCCTCTGTTTCTGTCTTCTTCCTGCAGAGAAACTTCCCACTAGATCTTACTTAAATTTATTTTATTTGTCTAAGAGCACAAATTCAGTGATGCGATTGGCACTTCTCTGCTTTTTGTACAGAAAGTACACAATTTTGTGTCTCTCCACAGTTTAAGTGATAAGCTCATATTTTAATTCCAATGCTTTTATTTAAGTTACTACTTTATTCAATACCTTTTACTACTAAAGCTCTTTTTTATATTGGAACTGGCTAAGTATGCTAATGTTCTACTCTTTTGTGCTTCTACTGTGGCTTATGGGTTATGTGAGATAGAAGAAACAGTGAAGTTATCTTATTTAATGAGAACCTCTTAAAGACATAGACATGTTTGGGCTTTTTTGAAGAGAATTCAAGAATTGCTACTTAGAAGGCATAATATTCTTAGTATTTTCTTTTTCTTCCCTCTTCTTTGAGACTCTAATAATTTTAAATAAAATCCATCATTCATCAAACTTAAGAAAATGCTGCAATAAAAAAGACATTTTAATCCGGAAGAAAAAGGTTTTTAAAAGCTCTGAAAGGACTGCTTAAGAAAAACATTTAGTACACTAATAAATACAGAAACATATATAAATGACAGTGACAGTTTCATTAGTTTGCAAATACACTAATTAAATAAGCAATGAGTATTTATCATATAATTGCATAGTAAAAATAAGGAAAAGACTCTCTTGGATCACCTGATAACAGACCCTTCCAATTACTACCAGCCTTCAAAATAGTACTTTTTCCCATTTTAGAGAAGAGAGTATACTCTGAGTATTCAGCACAAAAATACTGTAGTTAATCTAACACAGCATTGCTTTGGAACACAAAATCCAAAGCAATTTAAAAAAAAAAAAAAAGTATGGCTTGATTCTATGGCATTAATCTGCACATTTTGCATCAGTGATGGCCACAAAGAGTATAGAATAAACTGAATTTACCTTTAAAGTATTAAACATGTGTATGTATATATATATATAAGGTCCCAAGACTGTAACCACAACTTCCCACAAATGTGTTATTCCTGACAAACAGAAGCGGGAGGAGACGCTTACTCTGCTCATCAGCTGACATCTTGTAGCATTTGAAATCAGTTTGCCTTTACTAACAAAATGGTTGGTGTTATCACCCCAGAGAGCATTTAATCTCTTATTTTCCCTGCTTACTGCTTCAGTCAGGAGGGTGATCCATGCTCTCTGACAGTATTTTGTAAGCAACAGGGGACAAAGAGAAACAATAATTCAAAGAAGTAATTTGGGGGTTTAGTAAGATTCAGGCCCACAGACACAGAATAGTCTTTAAAAAATGCTGTATCCAGAGTACAACATGTAGTATCCTTAAAGACTCTGGTGACATGAGCAAATAACAAAATTTCAGCTAAAATAAAATGTGTATAGTTTTCCAGCTGTGCTAAATTTTTATAGGTATGTCTTCTACCAACAAGAAGAAATAAAGAAGAGTAAAAAAAACCAAACCAACTATCTATCAATTGAGACTCCTGTCAGAGTAGTTCAGTTCAACACAGAATGATGCAAAGATCTCAGGCAAGTCATCAGTATTTCAATACAACTTCATTATGTTGACTAAATAATAGCATAATGATAGCAAAATGAAACTGTAGGCAGAAGGATTAAAATCAGTTTAATCTAATGCCCTTGTAGATTGCCAACATGGTATCTGCTTAAGAGAAGAGATATATAAAATAAAAATAAAATAAATAAATCTATATTTATTATATGCTACCCATCAGACTTCAAGAGGTGATAGAACTTTCTCTCCTTAATTATACAGAGACGCTGACTTGAAATAACTGAAATCCACAAAAACTATACACCATTAGGTTTTGGATCATATAATTTCAGAAGCATTCATATCAGTGGTCTAGCTCCTGACATTTCACTGAGATGTTCAGTGAACACTGTTATTTTGAGGAAAGCAGAAAATATTCACAACCTTCCCCTTCCTTGTACAATCCACAAATTACCATGCAAATCTGAAAAAGTAATTTATCTTACAACAGTCTTCAGGAAAAATCCTCCTAAACCTTCACATGCACAGAGGTTACTTTATTTCTCATGTACAGGTTGAAGAACTCCTTGCAAAATCTTCTTACATTTCTTATTATAAAACCTAAGTCCTCTACTGTGTCAATTCTTTCTGAATGTGAGAATTTTTCCTACAATACAATTCTTTAGAAAGGGATTTGTCACCTTTCACCTTCTAAATTTATTTTATGCTATGAAACGGAATGAAAGGCACTCCTGTGTAACTTACAGACTACCTGTCACAGCATTGTTCCTTTTCTAAAGGTCACAACTATTTCAGCATGATTTTATGCAAGAATATTTCCATCCTCATCATACTTTGTTTCTTGTGTCCTGAACTTCAAATGGTGGCAATGGTACTATCCCTGCAAACTGTGAGACTACAGTCTGACTCATCATTTTAGCATTTCTTTGTCCTTACCCAGTTTTCCCTCTACTTGTTCAGGAGAAAAACATGAAAATTTATTCCAAAGTGATGACATCCTAAACCAGAGGATCAACTGCATTCACATTGACAAAACCTTGCTTAGGGGAAAAAGTAGGAAGGAAAGACAGACTGTTAAAAGGAGACTGAAGCAGATCTAATAACCAGATAAGAGGGTTTCTCTGCAGTGACAAGATTCCTTAAGAGTTAAGCGAGATATGGTTACCATGGAGCTAAGACTCCCACAGAAAAAAAAATTACAGTATTTTGAAACATTTGTTGGAAGCACACAGGCAGCCAAATAAATGACACTGCACCACTTTCAGGCTTTATTAGGCCACTTAAATTCTACTTGCAAGTGGAAACTCAGGGGAGGGATTTTTTTGCAGGCTTTTACCAAATATTTCAGCCATAGCCTTTCTAATTTAGAAATCTTTGCCTGAGAATAGCAGATAAGTTTCTTGTGCAATGCAAGACTTCACTATATTAATATAATTACTTATTGTCAACAATGCTTCCAAATAAACTGAGCAGCATGGTTTAACTGGGAATGTGAAAAAGGAACAAAAAAAAACCCCAACAAAACACCACCTACAATTAAAAAAAAAAAAAAAAGACAAAATCCCACTGACTTCAGTCTGTCCTCTTCTTTGATAGGAACTGTATTTCTAATGTTGAATCTGATAATATAAATGATACCCCATGCCTGAAAGAATTACAACTATAAAAATTACCTCCCTGCAGCTGGGCAAGATACTGTGTTTTGCGAAAGCACTGGAACAGGCTGCCCAGGGAAGTGGTTGAGTCACTATCCCTGGAAGCATTTCAAAGACATGTAAACGTGGTGCTTAGGGACACGCTTTAGTTGTGGACTTGGCAGCGTTAGATTAACGGTTGGACTCGGTCTTAAAGGTCTTTTCCAACCTAAATAATCCTACAGTTCTTTCCTACAATGCTAGAAGGAGAAAGAATATTCCTGGAATTACTGTTTCCTGAATTAAGCCTTCTTCAAAACTAGTATGTGATACTGAAAAGAAATACAACCATCAGAAAAAGAATACCCTTACGAGTATCACAAAGCGCCTCTTTAACTGATGCAAATATATAGATTAGTGACTACTTGAGCATTTCAGTGCTCCCTCTGAAACACTACAGAATGACTGCATTGACACAAGCCTACACATTTAAATCAGCATGAACGTGGGAAATACACAGCCCCATACCTACCAAAACCTTGCCAAACAATACCTTGGCATGACTTAGGGTACCAAACAGGCCAGGGTCTTTTCCCAATAGGCACTACAGATGAGGTCACTCTGGGGAATTAATTTCACTGTAAGCTCTGTGCTTCCATTTCACCTCAAGGCTAGAGCAATGGCCACCTCATTTACTGGCACAGTCAGAGACTTTGCAACCTTTAGAAAAGGGCTAAAAGTGTAGCTTGTCCCTTTTAGGTTGGCCTCTAGGTTGAATTTATATTCTTTAAAATACATCAACATGGCCTTGCTATGAAAAGTGAGAAAGTCCTAGCCAAGGTAACAGGAAAGTATTATGTCATTGTATGAGAAGTGGTTGTCACCTATGTTCAGGTGACACTCAGCCAGCAGGAATATAAACAACAGATAACAAAACTGGGAGGAAACAAAAAATCCAGTGATATAAAATTAAGCAAAATGAATTCCAGTTACTTATTCTAGAAAAGTAAAACGGGAGAGGGAACAGAATTCATCTTTATAAATAATACTGATAGGTGACACTGTTGACACACATCAAAAAAATCTAAAAATACATACATACATTTAAGCTGAAAAACTGAAGGAAGATTACAAGATCAATGTATTGGTACATTGATAAAAACAGCAGAGAAAAAAATACAATTAGCTTTGAAATTAAACTTCAGTTCAAGTTCAGTGACTAAAAAGTTCTTTCTGGTGCTGTGTTCCTGTGACACATAAAAAAACATTTCCACAAGAAATGAAAGCAAATGTAAAGGCAAATCTCAGCAAAGATACTTTAAATGCATGCTGTGATGAAATTAAGGCAGAAACAGCAGACAAACAGAAATACTGGAAAGTCTCAGAGGTTTAGAAGTCTGAAAAAGCACCTATGAAGGTGCACTTTGAAAAGTAATGACAGAAGAATTTCAGTGTTCTCAGCAAAGTATCTTTATCTGGCTTTTTGCATTCCTTCTATATTCAAGATGGGGGCCTTGCTAATTTTTGAATGTAGATTCCATTTAGAACTTTTTCTTTTCCACAAAAAATGCCTACTTATTTGTAATTTTCCATCAAGAGTAAGCAAACTCCTTTTAAGACTCCCAATTTTGACAGGCCATGCATATAAAAATGAATGAAAAGCCTGTCATTTCTTATAATTTATTGAATTTTTGTGACATCAAGGAACAAGAGATAGGAGGACAGTTGTTCTCACTTTGGATTTTACAGCCTCAGGTAGAGCTATAACAGAAATGTGTAGGAATTGGTGTCTCAATCTCTCTTTCCAGTATTTCTTTGTGAACATTTGCTATTAATGCATACTCATAGTGACTAAAAATAAAAATTCTTTGTCTCCCTAGTCAAGTCTACCCCCATAATTTCTTTTTATGGATCACTATGGTATTACTACCATTCTTGTCACAACCAAAGGAAAAAAAATAAAAAATCTACCTCCGTGGGATAATTGTACCTTAGTCTTCTCCCTTTTATCACATGAATCAAGTCTTTTACAACTCACCCCTACTTTAGATGCCACCCCTTCAATCAAGGAAATACCGACTTCTGACAAATTTGTGGTACTAATTACAAACGCCCATCTCCAAAATACTCAAGTTTAAAGCCATCTTTATTTTGGTTGGGGGGGCCATCCACCATCTCCCACAGATGGAACTTCCCTGCAGACATAACCCACTACCTCTTTCCCCCGTTTTCTGTAGGTTTTTTGTTGTTGGTTTTTTTTTTTCCTTCATTTTATTTAACACCATCACTTAGTAGTTTAGCAGTATTTCAGTTGTGTTATGATATACTCCTCTTCATACTGACCAAAGTCTAATTTTCCTTGCCCATTAACAGGTCCAGGTAACTGCACTCTATCAGAAAACATACTGTTTTCTTGTTTGTACAGCACCAAGTAGACCCCGCCACTTCTCTGGATGCAACAGTATTACCAATTTTCAAATAAAAATCACTGAAATATATAAAAAAAATCTTGCTTGCCAAGCCTATATACTTGTATTCAATCACAGTTTCCACACATTATTTTGCTTACTTACATTAACACCACAGCTTGAAGACGAACAGCTGCAAACATTAGTAAGAGTCCTTCAGAGTATTAATTAGGATAAAACTCAGGTTTTACTCATGGTTCACTTGAGATAGCTTCAGATAATTCTCTCAAATTTAGCCATCATTAGATTACTGGACTGAAATTACTACTTCTCAGTGTAACATAAAGAGTGCTTGTTCTATTTGTTTAATATTGACTCATTATATTAATGTTGAAGCAACTCTTTATATAAACACAAAAACTAAATTTCTGATTGGTTTTGGTTGTTCAACATATGCATTAGACCTCCTTTTTTGAATCTGCAAGCTGTTATGCTTAGCACATTTGCCTTCCAACTGATTACTATATATCAAAGTCCAGCCTTCATCACAGGTAACTATCAAGGACCGACCCTTACGCATAGCTGTAACATTTTATCAAGTTCCACATATTAATATTACACTAACTCGTGGATACCTGAAGGCAAGGCCTACCACCAGTGATCTACCCAGAGCTGATACCCACAAGAGCCCTGCAAACTACGTATGTACTAGACAGAAAGTAAGCACAGTGAAGAGCAATTGCTATACAGACTTAATACTGTAACAGGAGAAGCAATACTTGGGAAGAAGCAGGTGTCGCCATTGCTTCAGACGACTATTTTAGGACAGCAGCACACTCCCCAACATTGTCTAAGGCAGTATTTCTGCAAATGCTTCACCTTGTGTATGCCCCCACAATGCTTACATGTTCAATGCAGAGTTATCCTGCAGTCCAACTGCTAACCTTGCATCCGATTCAGTATGAAAAAAGTACAGAACCCACAGTCATTTAAAGAAACCAAATAACGGTCATGTGTGCCAAGAATCCTGACTACATAAATCTCTGCTTGATCAAAGGAGACAAGTTACTCTTCAGACACTACCTCAACCACAAAAGAAAGCAGCACCCGGAAACTGCCATGGTCTGATGGGGACGAACTCAGCACTGCTAAAAGCTCACTACTTTTGCAATGTTTATACAATATACCTACTTTCCAGTAAATAATAACTGCTTCTTTGTCCTCTGCAACTGCACTTGAGAGGAACAGCTGCGTAACTTCTATTGTAACAACTGCAAGCTCCAGTTTATTGTGAAAACACCTGGCTCAAGAAATGATAGCAAGAGAAAACTTAGCACACAGTAGTTGATACCTGAATCTAGTGTTCCGAGATAGCTAAATCACACAGCTAGTTCATAAGGCCTTTCCCTACAGCAATAGGTGCTGGTGATTTAAGGGATGCACAAAAATAAAGAGGCTGGATATTGTTAACTGATGTTGCCTAGAAGTAGCTCAAGGTAGGGATAAACTTCTGTCAGCTCCATGTTATTACTGACTTCTGTTCTTACTCCCACTGTCAGTTTTTTTAAATTAAACAAAGAAAAGAAACACAGATGTGAAAGATAAAAGTAGTAAATGGATTAAGGTAAAGTTAGATTGGATGAACACAACAGAGCTATGCAAGTACATGTTTAATCTTCTAAACAGCACTCGAAATACTCTACTGATGTCACAGATTACCTATAGCAGAATATAATAACTATCATCTTTTGGCCATCATTCCCTTTATTTGAAGATTTTGTCTGCCACTTCCTATGCTGTGGTGAATGCATTTCACCCTTTGGAGTGCTGTGATTTATGATTCTAGACGATCTTCATATTGGCAAGGATAGGAAAGGTCATGTTACCACTCTAATTGGCAAGTTAAGCCTTGTACACAGGCCCTTATTTAGTCAATGATGTTATTTAAGCCTAAGGTCAGCCTGGAGAGAAGCTGACTTGGGAAAATCCCTGGCAAATAAAAATTAGTAAGCCTTTCTAGCAAAAAAAACCCTCGTGTCGTGAAATGAAAGTTACATGCTCAGAATGAATTTAGAGTCTTCCATATCATCAAGTTTCCCGATTTTCAAATTAATCACACAAAGTCTGTATTTCCGTACTCAACTTCCCTCAAAGTTGGTGTTTTTTCAGTAACAAGGCACCAGTGCATACAACTTCACAGTTTATTGCTTGTGCAGCAGTATGAAAAGAAATAGGAACTATACTCTGGTTAGCAGTAAAAGGTCATTAATGACATCTTCTGTAACTTATCTGCAGTTAGGCTAGGGAGGGCATTCACAATGAGTCATCAAATTGTGGCATTTCAAAGCAAAAATGAGCAGAAGCATGAGTAAGAAAAACACCTTCTCTTCTGATAAAATTCTCTTCCTTAATCAAGTTGATTATTTAACATTTGCAATATATTTTCATTTAGTGAAAGGTTCAAATGCAGGCAATAACTGATTTTTTTCCCTCCTTGAAAAAACTCATTGTGTAATAACTTAGGGATCAGAAGGTATTCTACATTGGAAGAACAATATGGCTGTTTGAACGATGTTTACAATGAATGACATACTGTATCAAGTTCTTCTTTTAGATCTCACCATTTGTTTACGTCTAGCTGGTTTAGTAGTTTTCAACTGTCACAATCATACGAGCATACCATACGGCATAGTTCCTTTTGTGCATAAAGGAGATCGGGTGTGTAACTGAAACAATTCTGAAATGTGCTGATTTGCCCAAGTGAAGCAAAGCAGTTCTTCATCAAGCAGATCTTGATAGACTAAGCTTTTACTATTTCACACATTAAACTGAAGTAACAGTGGAAGAACATTCATATCATTGGGGAAGAATATAATCCCACATCCTACCCCCTTCTCCGGTAACACCATTCCATTCACTTTTATGAAACAAACCTTGGCCAGTAAGTTTGCCATTTCAGTGCTGCATAAAATCAGTGCTTCAAAATCATAAGGGTGGGGAAAAAAGCCCTAGAGTAGCTGCTGTATTTTCCTCCTCTTGTAAAATACAAATTTATATTAGCCAGCTTCCATTATTGAAGCTATTTTTTGTAAGCGCTAGTATAGTTATATCACTATGTATATACAAAGCAATGATTTTTTCCATCTTTATATCAATCCAAATATTAAAAAGTTTTCAACACTACAAAAAATACATCAGCATCGTTATTATGCAAAAAATACATCTTTATTAAGATGATGAAGAACACAATAAAAAAAAATGGGTTTGATTAGACTCAAATTAAAGGATAATTCTATAATCCAAGTATTCTACATTCATATTACCTGGTACAATGAAATGAAATAGCATTTAATTGTAAATGTGGAAAGATCTGGGGTCTGTACAAGATCAAAAAATTTACATTGTCTCCATTTTATGGAAGCAATTTTTAAAAGTCTATGGACACCCTGGGCAAAACCACTATACAAACAATAAATCATGAATAAAACCAAACACCTAAAGCAAACATGAATAATCAGCATTCCCAGTGACTGATGGAAGAGATTTATATTGATTGACAGAATTTTTTGAAGGGTTATAACAGCAGAAGATTCATTAACTGCTAGATTTGCTTAACAAGTCTTAATTGGAACCTTTATGATAATCATCAATGATCACTGATTCCAATGAGAACACCTACCCATCAGAATCCAGGTTGTCTAAGCATTAGCATTGAGGTACTACTCAGCATTCAAGCACACAACAATTTTATCGACTCATGAGACAGAGCTACATTAAAGATGGGACCAGTTTAATATTGCCTAAGACTGTCACCTAAGGTCCAGTATAGTAAGTAGAGAAAGCTCTTGATATTTTTGAAAGTTTTGAGCTCGTATTTTTTTGTTACATTGTGTTAAAATAAAAAAAAATTAAAAAACGCAACTAACATCCCAGATGAAACATCCAGGTGATTCATCCATCAAAAGTTACTAAAATAAATGAAGATAATGAAAGCTAAATTTCACATTATTCAGGCGACGATTTCCAAGATATCTACAAAACCTTACTACAAAAGCAATTAAGGTGTCTTAAATGCAATCTACAGGAACTCACAGCTCTCATAGAAAAGCTTGAGGGTCTGCAAATTAGAAAGGTAATATTGTTCTATGCATTTTAAAAACCTCACTCCTTATTAATTCTAATGTATGTAAATAGCACATAAAATAAAGGAAAAACCTCAAAGTTTTAAATGAAGATTTGCACACCTCACCAATCAAATCACTATTCGGTTCCCACAGACAGTGACTGAATCAGATCTTATTAATCCCTATTAGCACTTTTTCCTGTGATGGTGAAGATGTACACAGCACAGAATTTGTTGCCCTGTGAACGTTTTTTCATAAAAAGGTTACCTGGTAACAACAAAAGCAGGTATGACATACATAATCAGACTGAGCTCTTCTGAATTCTGAAGTCTAGCTTTCCCAGCTTTGGCTTTGGCTACACAGAAACTATAAAGCCTATTGATTTTCATCTTTTGGAAAGTGTAACAAAAATGGAGGGTTTTGGAGGTTATGCTAGTACCTTGAAGTGTAATACTGACAGCTTTGGGGGGGGTGGGGTGGGTGGGTGTTAAAGATTATTTCTTTTAATCAAAATGGTAACTGGCTCTGCACTGATTAGATCAATCATATATAGATTATAGAATTCTATACATTATCAAACAGCTTCTGAATTCTACAAACAGACATTGAGTATCTTTAGTATGTATCAGTTGTATAGGTCTGCCATATACAGAAAAGACAAGACAGTGTGGTCAATGAAGTTCAGAGGGAGTCTTGGGAGATGGAAGCCATCTGGCCTTAGGCATTTTTGTGAATCATCTGAGGCATTTTATTATATATTCTGTTTGATGATCTTTCTACTCCTGTTTGAACATGGTACTGCTGATGCAATTTGATAGCATGTTAAATCTTCAGTGGTTTAAATTAGTTCTGTATCTGCTGCTAAACAGCTGTTTTAAGTCTCCAAGTTGAAATTCTATTGTTTGTACAAGTAATTTGTAAAGGATTTTATATTATATTATTACTATGGAGAATTCAAGTTGTTGCAATTGCATCAAGGGAAGTTGGTCTTCTGGTGCAAGTTACTGGAGAACCTGGCTGAGTGCTAAGCAGCTGAAATGCTCACAGCTGACAGAGACTGTGGACCAAAATCAGCTCAGGAGTGTGCTGACTACTCATCTTACCGAGGGACTAGCACTTGCTTATTTTGATAAAAGCCCTGTAGAAGGAACAAACCTGATGTTGCTACTCAATCTTTCACTTGCTTCTATTAACCAAAGCTTCCTCTCCTCACCATAGACACGATGTGGCAGAAGAGGGAACTGGAAAAGAGGTTACCTGATCAACAGACTGGCCATCAGTTCCTACTTACAGCTGAACCACAGTTGTTAAGACTGAGACTTGACTGACAGCATGTGTGCAATGGCTGACAAACACATAATTGTATGCTTTACACTGCAGGTAAGACACTATCTAAAACATATTGAGGTTCTCCTGTGCATATCTCAATCTTTAACTACTTTAGAGATGCTCTGAGGATGTCACATATTTGCCAATTGTGCTTCAGAACACAGCTGTGATTTTCAGAAAACAAGTTTCCAAAAGTTACCCAAGAAAATGAATTACTTTGGAGGAAAACATCTACAATTGGAGCAACATTATTAACACAGTTATTAAGTAATATCTGGTACACAATTTGAAATCTTCCAGCACCAAAACCACTCCCATCCTACTAACTCGTAAGAATGGCCCAGTGACTTTTTAATGTTACTAATGACAGAGTGTTAAATTTAAAATTTCTACATTGAGCAAATAAATATTCATTGAGGATTAAATTATGCCTCATCTTTTCTTTCTGGATCTTTTAAAGCGTGTTTATGTTAGAAAATGTTTTCTTAAATTGAGATGATAATTTTATGGTCTATAGAGGCCTGTGCTTACTATATATCCTCACTGTTATTATCTGTCATTTGGGAAAGTACATGTTTCATGAATGAAGTCAAGAAATACATGACTTTGAACCAGTGTCCTCTGATTGAATTCAATATATTCTAAATAACTGCATGCCAAACTTATTTTTCTTCTCTTCCCTGCCCACAATTTTGCTTTTATTTTTGGAATCTGTATCTAATGCACCTGGCAGCACTGGGCTGTGCGGTCACAGCACTGCCATGGGAACTGAGAAAGAAGTTATATTCACAGCTGGATTTCAATATGAATCATGTCCAGTTACAATGGCAGGGGATTAGAAAAAAAGGCACAGAGATCAGGAGATCCACTTGTTGCATTCAATAAAAATGTGGGAACATTACGACGAAACTCACTGTTTATTAGTGAAGATACTAATCTCCCTTCAGACACCAAAAAGCAGAGCTTAAGCAGAAGATGATTCCCCACAGCAGTCACAAGCGGGACTAGGGGGAAACAGGGAAATGTATGCTTGAAGTATTAATTTAGGGTTATTGCATGGTCACAAATCCTATCAAACCCATTACATTCTGAAGTGAGGCTGAAGAGTTTTGCTTGATCGTAACAAATTTGGTGTTATTTCAGCAGACCTGCATTGACACTGATACCCCTCAAAAAAAAAAGAAAAAAGAAAAAACTGACAACAGGGTAACTAGATCTACCCTAGGAGTTCAATCAGTCATGAATTTATTCACTCTTGCCAGTATTTTGTAACAATACATGGTATTTATAATATTGTAATTCTTGCACTGATTTCTTCTTGAAATAGTTTTTTTTAAAAATTTAAGCTGTAGAATGAAATGAAAGAAACAGTAGTAAAGCATGACATTGAGTTCATGTAATACAATGTTGCTTTTTTTTTTTAACTGGTGTAGACTGGGTTAATATGAAGCAGCTTGTAAGAACGTGACTAATTTCATATATCCCATCCACATGTATATGCCCCTTATATATATTATATGACATGTTTACATACATGTATCATCCATATATGTACTATCATTACATGTATTAAAACATGCAACATTTTACAACACATCTCCAAACATTACTTCATTCTTGTGCCAAGAACTAGGTTTAGTCTATTCTATAGATGCACACTAAACAAAATTTAAGAAAAGTATCAGTGAAATATATCAAACAATGCACTGGATCCAACAGCAGCCTGCAACACCCAGACCTTTAGAGGTGTGTCCCTGACTCAACCACCTTTAATATGATAGAGAGAAATCAGCCTTCACCTCTGACTAATCAAGATACAAATTTTTGTTGTCCACCTGATACATTTGCGAAAACTCTTTGCCTCTTCTACTTTCTGCCCCCTTTTACCTGATACAGTCTTTAACCACACTATCACCTAGCAAATACATTTCCCCCCAGAATATTTATTAAAGTGGGTGGGTGTTTTTTTTTACTCGTGACACCAGTAAAATTACTTTATAATTGCTTAGGGAACTAGAACGTATAAATTACTACCTAACAACATGCTGGATATCATTCCACTGCCTTCTCATACTCCCTTCACCCCTTTCTCTGTTATCTTTCCTCTTATTTTAATTGCGTGCCTTTGGCGGCATAAACATTCCACTTGTTCTGTATTTATACAAGAAGCTGGAAACAGACCTCAAGACCCGTCTTAGAGAACGAAAAAGACCTAGTACAGTAAGACAAATCACGTGAAGTTCTACAAAATTATAACACAGTTGTGACTACATCACTCTTTTCCTCAACAGCAGATATAAAATTCCAACCAAACTAAACTTCAGAACAACTTTCATTACATTAAACATACTAAATTACTTCAGTGTTTCCCTTTTCATCTAACATGGTGCAATTTTCCCAAAGAATTGTTCCTTATCTGGAGCCCAAAATAACCACTCAAATGAGATTATTTCACTCTAAATGAGAAATTGTTACACATTAATTGACTAACTCTGATACAGATATCAGTCCACTGCTCCAGTGTGTCCAGAGCTAAAAACCAGACACTATAGAGTCTGAGGACATGATTGTTGCGTTTATAGTATGGTAGAGCATTTGCTTAAAATTCTGCCTTGAAAAGGATTGTAATTAATTGTGGAAGATCTTTATTTCATCATAAATAAACACTTAGAGCTTACTACAGCATGTGATTCATTGGAAAATTTTTCATATTGTAAATTTATCTTACAGTATTACTCAGATCCTCAGCAAAGAAATAGTCCTAAGCAAAGAATGTGCATAACCTCTCTGCTTTGCATACAGTGACAAACTGGGCAAACCCCTTCACAAAGTTGAGAACACAAGCAGAGAGTAAAAGGGGCAATTTAATGTGTGAAAATAAACAGAGCAACATTATTTACAAAGAAGGATGCTACAAGAAATAAAATAAAATAAAAAAAATAAAATAAAAAATAAATAAACAAATTCATAAAATTAAGCATTATTTCCACGGTAGAAACTGAAGGATAAGCCAAGAAACAGTGATTGCAATTAGCTACACTGATGACAGCCTAAAGTTTGAGAAGCAAAAAGAAATCTAATTGAATTTTTTTTACTTTTTAAAAATTGAGTGGAAGTGACATG
>VZRU01014260.1:65139-88077 GCA_013398155.1 Pedionomus torquatus
CTTAGAAATAGGGAATGCTATACAAGTTCTTAAAATTATGACCATAAGACCAGAGGGGGGAGATTCAATGCACAGAGAAAGATACACAGATACATAAACATTTATATGCAAAAATAACTTAAGCTCCTAACACACATGAGTTCTCAGAAGCAACTCAGGTTTTATATATAAATATATAATATATTATATATATTATATATATATAAAGTTTTATTCTTCCTTTCTTTTTACTCTTTTCCTAAAAGGAATCGACTGGCTAACAGACAACTACTGTATCATGAATTGCAGTACATTTCAGTGACAACAGACAAAATGTCCTAATTAATTTGAAAACAATACCACGGAACACACTCAGCTGTTCAAGAAGCACACAGAACCTGCACCAGTTCCCTTGAAAGGGGCTTCAGGAAAATTCCACTGATTTGATCTTAAGGTGTTCCTTAGTCTTTGTGACTTTTACTACATATAAATTTCTGTATCACTTCTACATGATCTCATACACAACTCACTGAAAACGATTTCCATATTTCCCCACTTCATAATTAGCCACTGCTAAAAACTTCTCCCTAGAAATAGCATCCATTATTGTCTGACATTTGCCGATATATTTGTTTGCAAGTATTTATCTGATGAGCATTATATAGCAGATACTCATACTTTACTGAATCAAGCCACAGAGATCTGTGCTACAGAATATCACCGTAACTAGTAGATATTAAGTTGTACTTTTAATGACAATTTATTTTAATTTTTCCACTTCACACATTCTTTGTTATATTACTGGGGATACTCCATTAGGGACGCAGATTTGATAAAACATCATGTATTAAAAGCATCTAAAGACAAACTGGTCTTATGTCACACTAATCCTTGGTAAACAAAAGTGCTTTAGTACAACTCCTAAAATAATTAAAAAGGCATAATATAATCACTTTTTATTTGACAACAGTGAAAATAATTGAAAAAAGAAACTCTAACTCATACTATACCTAACAGTTCATATTGTGAAACTAAGATAATTTCCCATCTCACCCCCAATATCTGAAGAGTAGAAGAGCTCATTTTCAAGCAATATAGATAGGAAAGTGTATCCACTTATACATGTGTATAAACCACCCAATTATCTTGATTCTGAACAGTAATTTAACACACAAATGATAAAAAACATACCTGAAAAAGAAATCTGTAAACCTATTGTTTAAATACTACATATATGGACTAGATCTTGAAAAAACAAAATCCTTGTATTCTTTTCTAGGTCTCTGTAATAACAGTACTTTGCTGCTTAAGTACAACAGATAACTCTACTTAGTCTATGACAGAAAACAATTTCCCACTCCTATCTGTAAATTTTTAGAGAGTGATTGGAGAAGTTTATCAGAACACTTAAAATTAGGTCACTGAGACAAGCTGTTAATGGAGCAGAAGTCAAAGAAGAATCAATTGTCACTCAGAGAAATTAATTTGTACTCAGCTGGGGAAAGAGAAACACACACAGACACATGCACAAAGACAGACACACTAATATCCATATGCAGCAAAACACACACTTATTTAGATCCATGGAAAACAAGGCAAAACTATCTTGACTAATGTGTTCTGAGCCACCTCAAAAAAAGAGATTAATTTGTATTAAAATAAGTGGAAACACTTTCCAGTAATACAATCAATTTCAGGCAAAACCCCAAAGCAATATACCTATTAACTAATGCTAATTTGGACTCTCAGTTGGGAAACAACTTTAAATGCACTTGTAATGAAGCACATCAAACTGCTTCTATGCATTGGGCAGGGGTGTGACTTTCCTCCCACCTCCAATCATGCTCTCTGTCACCAAATGACTAGATGTATTTTCAGCAGAGGAAGACAAAGGCTATGTGCTTCAAAGCGTCAGGTCATATTTGATTAATTCGGTAGCAGCGGGAATGACAGAGAACTTGGGAATAATTTCCTGAGAGGAGTTTTTCAATTTGTCACAGTAGTAAAGTCCCAGTAGCTAGGAAAGGCTCAAAAAAGAATGCTTTTTGCTCACTCAGCCACATTGCTAAGGGCAACAGGGTTCCCTCCATATCTGTCTGCATATTATCGCAAAACAGCACAGGTTAACATATCTGGTACCACTTAACGCTGCATAAATATTAACTTCATTAATTTCTCATGTATTCATACTTCAGGAAGGGGTAACAACCAAGCAACAGACAGAAGTAATCTAAAGAACATATGTTACCAAGGCAGGAAATCAAGAGAACTGCATATTATGCACGTGGAACAAGTACTTTGCTTTTCCCTTCCATACAGAGACATGCAAATAAGCACACATACACTGAATATCCAGACTAAAAAACAGATGAAAGCCACCAACTAGAAAACTAGAGAAACATTTCCAAGCATTATTACAGAAAAAAAACCAAAAAAGATTTCATAACAAAGACATAGCAGCAGGCTAGCAGTGTAAGAAAAATCTATGCATATTTACATATTTATTGATATAGATACTGAACTTAAAAGTCTGGGGAAAATAAAGGGAAATTAGACTGTATTAATAACACCTCTAAATGTTATCGTTATACACAAAGAATTCACACAAGAACTGGGAGTTACTTGAAATGAATACTGAAGGCATACTGCTACTTCATCTGCGGAGACAACAAAAATATTATTTTCTTCTCTCTGGAATTTTGTCTTAAGGTCTTTGTCATTCCCATTGTTGTCAAATTAATCAGCTATAAGTAATGTCTTGGAAAAGAAAATGATAATGAAAAGC
This sequence comes from Pedionomus torquatus, assembly GCA_013398155.1. Taxonomy (NCBI): domain Eukaryota; kingdom Metazoa; phylum Chordata; class Aves; order Charadriiformes; family Pedionomidae; genus Pedionomus; species Pedionomus torquatus. The sequence goes on from VZRU01014260.1 coordinate 67,904, forward strand.
TTTCAATCAAAGTTTATAAATATGCCCACAAGTTTGCTGCTCCCTAGAAACAACTACAGGTATCATTTTTATGCATTACTGACCTCATAGCTCTTCTACATGAGCAGAGAGCCTAAAAATGATGCACAAAACTATACAATAGATCTTGAAGAAAAAAACCATCATATCCAACAAAAAATAGGGGACAAAGGGAAAGTATCTCTTTAAGGAAGAAAAAGTTAACTTTTGTAGACTTTTAAGAGTTAATTTTCTTGCTCTTTAAAAAAATAGGGAAGGATGTTTTTAGATCAAAAGAGATCTAATCTTATTTTACACCTCACAAAGAATGAATTACCTTTGAGAGCCTAAAACCTTCTAGAGCACTTCTGTCTATAGGTTCAAAAATAAGAATGCTAAGATCAACAGTTTCAAAGGAAGATTCAACTACACAATCCTGGGTAACATTCACTAGCGGTCCAAATTCCCAGAAAACAATCTGATCCAGAGAAGATCCTGACTGACCAACAGTTTTACTGGAAGAGTTCTAGAGGGCTACTGTACTTCATGTTTGTAGGTACAATGTTTAGGCAACAATAAAAGTATGTAAGATTTACATCACTATAGCAATCAGTACCTAATAAATGGTTCCTTTCTCAGTATATTGCAAAACAACTGATGCCTTCTCCATGAAGGAAGTTATAATGGAGAAGAGACAGTAATTGACATGAGTGTTACAGCAAGGAGAAGCTGGGACTTCTGAGACAGAAATCTAGTCCTGTAGAAGATTTCCTAACACCAAGCAGAAGGAATAATTCGGCAGAGTCTCACCGCTGCTGTTTCCATTTTGTTTTCTATTTTAGCACTTTATTTTACCCATTGGAAAGAACTGCAATAGAGTTCTACTAGCACAAGAACGGATCACAGCAGCAGAAACTGCCACCTCATGTAGCACACACAGGCTATCTATGAATAGGCAAAGCTTCTCACTTCATCACAGGAAGACTGTTTACTCAAGGCAACATCTTAGAAAGTGAAAGAATGAAGGACATTATTTTAAGCTCTGGTTTCTGATAAAAACACTTTCTCCTAAAGGCTGAGTAATCTACTAAAGTATGTAACAGAGATACCTCTAAGGAGCAGAGTAGAGGGAAGGGATGTTGAATGGGATAATTCATTGTGATTATCCATTTCCCTCCCGCCATGAAATTCTCCCAGGCTTAAAAGTGCTAATGATACTTCATAACACCTAAACAATTTACATAACCAGCAGCAGCCATCACCTCTCCAACCTTTAATTCCCAGAAATAAATATTCTCAGCCTTCCAGAAAACAGATTTCCTACTTTAAGCACTTAGCATGTTTCATTTTAGAGATTTATCCTTTTAAAGTTGCTTCAGCTCCAGAGGAGAGTGTTTCTGGAACACTATTTGTGACAAATGCAAAGTAAAGATAGTACAGAAAGAGGAGGGAATACACGTATCAATACCATTTTTTTCATGCTAGTTACACAACAATACACTCTTAGTCATGCAGGGTAAAAATAATGAGACACACTGGATGGCACATGGAAAGGATCTCAGCCTCTTCCCAAAAATTAATGTACGAACACTACTTGCTTATAAGCCCAAATTGGTTGTCATATTAGATTTGTGTAAAGCTTTAGGGAAGAATGGTGTGAGGGCTCTTTATAGAAAATTACACTAAGTGAAAGCTATTTCACTAATTAACACCCCTTCCCAAATAAATCCTTATCTCCTTTAAAAATAAGCTTCTTTTAAGCAGAGAAAAGACCCCAAACATTTGCAGAGCCCTGACTTCAACATCTGTTGGTATTCCCTACACACAAGGGTGCTTCTGTGTGCATGTTTATCAGAAGAGGTCATCAAGGGCTTGCTTGGTTTATTCATCGTTTTAAGGCTCTCCTATTTGCAAAGCTTCTGTTAATGTCAGTGAAATCTAACCTAGACAGAAGTTTCAGAGGTCAGATATTTGGCATACTACATTTAGAAACCCAAGTACAAAGTTGACGAGGACGCTTCAAACACAAGGGATTACAGCGGAAATAGGTCTCCTTATACAAAACTGGCTATTGAGACAATTCAAGAAAGAAGACACAGAGACTGCCTGATGCTATTAAAGCTCATATTCTTGCTTTATTTTTTCCCACTGACTAAATCAATTCTCCCATTTGGCAAAGCTCAGCACAGAAATAACAATTTATTTTTAATACAAGAGAAAAGGGATAGACATGAAATCATGTACTACATGACCTATAAAAAGCAGATACTTACAGTTCGTAGGAACTGTATTTCATCTTCCGCTCCTTCACCCCCTTCAGCCATGGCTCTTGAGGAGTCAGCTCTGCTGAGACTCCGATCGCCTCCACCGTCAGCTCTCTGCGCTGGTACAGCTCCTCTTCTCCTATCAGTATTAGCATATAGCTAATCCACAGCCATATAGGGAGCTCAGCTAACTCCACTGCACTGCAGACTGTCAGTCAACCCCCTCACTGCCAGAACCAACTGCGCTGCTTCCCCAGCTCATAGCAAGCAATTCTTTCCCTTTTCTCTCTACCCTAGAAGCAAAATCCCCCTACTGTTAAGGTATTGCAGGAAGTGCTATATGCATCACTAGGTGTTGATTCTACTCCCCCCTCCACCCCCTGATACTGTCTGGTCAAAACAGCAATAGTGGTGAAGTGTTAATGAAAGCAGACCTTGAGCTTCCATTTTCACTAATCAGGGTACCCAATTTTGTACTGAAATGTGTCAAATTCAACAACTGAACCTACTGATTTGTGCAGCAGAAAGATATAAATCAAATGATCATAGGACAAGCCCATTTTAACAGCAGGTATTTTCAGCTTGCTTACAATAACTTGTTTCTTGCTTCTCTGCATAAGCAGCTGCAAATCTGATTTTCAAGATGACTTAATGATCTGAACCTGCTATCTACAGTTATTTGAGCTGTTCTTTTAAATGTCATTTATACACATATCCTAAGAACTGCAAGGTTTTTATGTGTTCTCAGAACTGCACCTGAATACGTATAGAGGATGGAACAAATTTACTTCAAAAGCTAGAAACCACAGTTATGTTAAAATAAAATCTAAAATAACTTTAAATTCTAGGTAAACAGTGAAAAAATGTAATTAATGAAAATTTCTAGTTATTACTTCAGTATTAGCAAATTAAGCGAGGAAAAAAACAGATGAACTCTAGAACAAAATTCTCCTAAGTGAGGGGAGGAAATTAGAAAGGACACAATGAAAGAGGAGAAGAGAGCACCAAGCAGGCTCTAGACAGCCAGTTCACTAGATGATCTGGTATTTTGCGGCAAGGCTACAACCACAGCCTACCCAGACATTCCACCCCTGAGAAGCATTACCCAAACTTTGCACTGTCCATATTTACATCAATACATACCCTCACAGAGTACCATACATATACAGTCTTTTTCTAAGGAAAAAGATGTTTTTGTTTTACAAATGAGAAAAACAGGCATGAGGGTAAGGGAAGAATAACTTTCTCAGAGTCACAAGGACAAGTGTAGCACAGTAAGAACTTTAACTAGATTCTCTGCATCCAAAACTAAAATATTTATGTCCACTGGACATGGAACCTATTGCACATTGCCCACCCTCACCCTCTAAATAACAGTATTTTGATTTTTCACTAATTAAAGTAAACATAGAGACAAGCTAATCAGTGGGATGCCCAACAGTGTCTCTCCTTGCAGGGCAAAATGGTTTGAAAAATCTTTTCTTTCACTCCCTCTTCCCACACTGTCATAATTTTTTAGACAGAGTTTCTCAATCTCATTACCCAGCAATAGGCAATTTCAGGTCAAAAGCAATTCAGGACCCTCTAGCTGACACAGTCGCACTGGCCCTGCCAGCCCATCCACTGCCCTTCCCTTATTCTGCAGTTTTTATTGGTTGCTGGAGCAAGAAAAAGATAGCTTTGTGCAATACAAAGGCAATATGGCAGAAAAATATTTCTCTGAAGTGCCAGAAAACTGCCTTGCTTGGTGCTCTGAACATCCAGTTTTGTGTTTGCTCTTTGAATTAACACTTTATCTCTCTCCTCACCGATACAAAGAATAAAACCTAACAGATCTTTCTTACAGAATATAGTTATTCCAGAAAATAAGTCAGAGGAGTGGAGAAAACTTGCCTAAAGTGAAAACATGCCACTTAGTGTTTATACCACAAAACAGATCAGGTGGAGAGGCCTACTGACGATATATGCTTATCCACACATTTGTTTAGAACAGATTCGATACATGTATTGTATGGCAAAACCTACATATGTAACAATAGCTTTTCTGTGGTATCTTATATGAAACAACCCCTCAAGCACAGTACTTTCCTTTGAAAGATTATAAACAAGAAATACACAACAATTTGAGAAAATAAGGGCAAGTCATACGACTCATAAAAAAATACAAGTGCTCCATTTCCTTCACAAATAGAAATCAATGTCATGCAGTACATCTGCTGATCAAGTTTTGTTACTGCAGAAGATTTCCAGGTAGTGTGTTCTGAACATGCAGAGCTGAGATGAATTCATCTGAATCAAATGGAAAGGGGAAAAAACTATAACTTTTCAGGTGCTTTTCTCGCATACTGAAGTATTCCATCAAAATGTTTCCTATGAAACTTTGAGACATTTCTTGAGTAAAATACTGTATTTACATCAGTTAAAATAGATAGCTATAGACATCTATGTCTGCAACTTTTGAACAGGCAGCTACAGAGGTTGCCAATTTACCTTCTTTTAAATAGGCAATTCTACAATTCCACACCAGGATCTCACTTCGCATTTTTAAACAAAAGACAAAGTATACAGAAAAAGTAAAATTGGTAATACCTGTAGCATTGTAACAGATGTGTACGACATCCAAAATCATGAGTCATGTCACGTTTTATATGCACGTTTCTTTTATTCTTTGAGAGTCCCTCTGTTTTTCTTTGTGTGATACTCAGCTTTACAAAATAGCCTGTGCACTGTTTTGGAAAACAAGTCCCTGCACCAATAAGCAAAATATTTTGGTTAGGTTTCATCTTTTTAAAATTGTTTTGTTCTGCTTTGTATTATGCCTATATACTTAATGAGAAAAACAGCTACTACAGCATAATAAAATATACATCTCCTTAAGACCTAGATATTTTTTTTCCAGGACTTCCCCATTGCTCCAAGATCGAGATCTGGCTATTTATGGAACTGCACTTAATCAGAAGTCTCATTTACACAAAGTATAAATTGGATTTCTAATTTCTTAACACTAACTTGTCTTGAAAGACCTTTTCCATCTTTGGGGTTTTTTTGTTGTTGTTTTGTTTTTTTAGAAAATATTTACTGACACTATGATTGAAAGAGAATGACATCAGGTCACTGCTGTCATCTTACATAAATCAATTAAAAATAATCACATACCACACACAGTGTATATAAATATATGTACAGTGACTCTGCTTTACTGGAGATGATTGTGAGGTGCAGCATTCCACTGTGAAAGTTACACAGGTCAATTTGAATTGGGAGCACTGGGTATCTTATGATATCCTATTAATGCAAATAAATTTTAAGTCTATAATTTAGCACTTTTTCTGCTGAATATATTCTGGACTGAATCTATGGTATTTTAAAGCTATCAAAAGAACTAGTCCACAAAATAAATTTAAGAAAAACCTCCTTCCTGTTTTCAGCACAAAAATGTTTCCTGTTTATTCTCCAAAATAAACTCTTGCTTCTTTTTAAGTGATTCAGGCTGGCTGACTCTTAACATGAGTTCTTGATTCTAGGTTAGCTTTTGGCAGGCTTCACTGCTGCTGCCACTGCCAAACAATAACTCAGAATTTTTATAGAGGCAGTAGCCTGGCAATAAAATACTAACATGAATTTTACAAAAGGAACTGTAGCAAAGGAATCTAAACCACTTCTTGTTTTGTGTATTTTACCTTTTAATTGAATTTGACCACCAATCAAATCTAATTTGATCAAATATCTAGTAGAAGATACTTACAAAACCTGTAACAATAAGTACATGCATACTGATATTTTCAAAAGCATAGGGAATATCAGCTACATAAGTGTCTGTTGGGTGAGGAATCAAAATGGTATTCTCCACTAATACTTACCTGCCTAAGCTCTAGAACTTAGATGCTGCTTAAAAGACCCATGTCTCTGTATTCTTTATGCTTCACTTCAGTATAAAAATATGTATAAATACAGTTTTTAAAAAGCCATTAAAGGAAGAGAAGAAGAGAAAACTAGTCCTGTCAATTTGCATTTATTAAGTTTTTGTTTGGTTTTGGGGTTTTTTTGTTTATTTTAATTTATTCTAGAGGAATTAAAATTTTCACTTGAAAATGTAGGATCTTAGTTGTGTTGAAGAAAACCTTCATCAGAAGATTACTAGTTTGAGAACTTTAAAGAGAGAACAGCTTTTTTAATCTACACATATTTCCAAACTCCATCTACATTTTTCCTGTCCTTTCAAAAATTAATTTTTTAGGGCTTTACGCACATCCTATGTCAATGCCTAGCACAGTTTTATTTTGTTTTTAAAAGTTGACACAATCTTTGATTCCCCATGAATACAGAAACAATAAAGTGTATTATGGTGTTACAGCATCCATAGCATAGTATCAGTACTGCTTTTAAGGCCTAATTCAATGACTTTCCAAGCAACTTCAACACCACTTAATTCAAAGTGAAAAAAGGACAGTATCTCATCACAGATGGTCAACTCATCTTTTCATCAATGATCAAAAGTTTATGTTAGATTGCCATCTGGTGGTGTAAATTTAAAAAAAAAAAAAAAAAGCTTGCGACTTCAATTGGTAAGCAAACCAATTCATACTATTTTAATCTAAGACACTGGGAACCTCACTTCCAATTTTACTATAGATTAAAAACCACTGTTTTTACTAGAGTCTATGGTACTATAAACTTCGACATTGCATCTTCCTCATTATTTGTCCAAAGAAGAAAAATCACAAAGAAGAAGTATGCTTGCAAGTTTCTTCCTAAATCTAAAATGCCAATATGTGAGTAGGACTTCCTCTTTTTTTCAAAATCAGAGTTACTCCAATACTGGTTGACATAAGCCTGCCAAAACAAAGATTTTCCACATCTCTAAAAATCTCTATTTCCAGATGGCCCAAGCAGAGTTCACAAACACTGGCAGACATATTTCAGTGTTCATGTGGCTGTAATATCCACCTCAGCCCTCATCACCATAAACCAATAACACATTGACATCCACAAGGCACATACACGTACGCTGCTTCCACACCAAATTGCAAGACTTTACAAAATTCATCCAGTGTGATGTATTCCCCCTTGAAACTAGAGTGCAAGTGAACAGGAAAATATATTTCATTTGAAGTTCACAGACTTAATTCATACTAGGTACTTAAAGCTAGCACTTAGCAAATAAATTAGAGCTCACATGGTGTAAAACACTGTGGGACTGTGGGACATGGTGTAGGACTGTGAATGGCCATAATGGCCTTTATCTTGCCAGTTCTAGTTAGGTCTAACTCAAATTGGATACTATAAAAATTCAAAATGTGTATAAATATTTCTGTTAGATTTGCAAATTAGAAAGTTACAATTAGAAAGTTACATAAGAATGTCTAAGTCAAAGTAAAGGTCAGTTCAGCCCAGTTACCTGTTTGTGACTACTTCAGAAAAAAATTTAGTAGAGCAAATCTGCTGCAGTAGTCTCCTCACAAAACCCTCCACCTTCTGCTAAGCCATTAATACCGGATTCCCAAACCTTAAAGTTGTATTTGAACAGCTGTATGTGGTAACTACATTCAGCTGTAGAAGAATCTTCTTTAAAAACATATTTGACATTACTAATAATATAAAGATGTATAAAAAAACCCAATTAAACAAGACTTGTATTTCATTCAATAAAGAATTCTGATTTCTACTTTTTAAGACACCAAATTAAAAAAACTCACATCTTTTTCCTCACATGCACCAGTAAAAGAACTGTAATAAGTAAGAATTTATACATAGGAATGCCTATAAAACTGAAGGAAATGTTATGCGACATCATTGCGATATCAAAAACCACCTAACACATGGGTCGCTAAGATTTTAAGTTTAATGTAGCAAATGCTCTTTTCTGAAGCCATGGTGCAGTACTTTTATCTTACTATAGGTCCACAATTAAATTCAAGCACTACAGAAGTAATTTTAAGGAAATGGCGTGAAGTACTACATACAGTAACGCAATACACATACAACCTTTATGTGACCAGGTCTTCAACGTGATCCACGTGGAAACTTCCTGTAATTTTTAAAGCATCCTTCCCTCCCTTGGACGAACTAATATAAATGCTTGATTCTCCTGCTACCTTTCCATTTTCAGCTCACAAACAACAGGGGCTTTGAGCTCCCAGAAAGTCACCCACATCCTTTGTTGATCCAACCTCGTTCAAACGACCTTCTGTTTCTCAGCCCCTCATTCCCTCAAGGCAGTACCGCCACCGCTCCACCCCTCCAGAGGTGTAAGCAGCATGAAGACAGTTTGAGGTGTAATACCTACTCTCCCTTCCACTCCTTCACACAGCTACGGTTTGCCACTTGCTACCTATTCCAGCTTACCTACCACCTCAGCAATTCCACCCCAAACCTCGTTTCTGCTCCTTCTCTATTTCTACATGCCCTTGTCTTCCACGTCTTAAATCCTCTTCTCAAAACTGCTCACCGGCAGGAGAGAGACTGAAAGCCGAGGTCACTTTTCTGAGGAATTATTAACACGTACTTCCTAGAGCCTCCAGCCTCCTTTGGCTTTCCCCCCTTTTTTTTTTTTAATTTTCCCTTTTCCAAAATTATTTAAAAGCTCAGAGCACGCGTGACCCAACCCTGCCCTGCCCCACTTCTTTGCTAAGGCGACTTCCACGGGGCAAGCCTATTTTTCTGAGCAGCTCCTCTCTGCCCCTTGCCGCCCCCAGTTCCCCTCTTCCTTCACCTTTCTGTTTGCGTCCCTCAGCTCTCACCCCGGCCCTCACCCCCCGCCCCTCCCTCTACCCTCCTCAGCCGCCGCGCGCCCCCGCCGCGTGCCCGCCGCCAGCCTGGCCGCTCGTCTGCGGCCTCGACGGGTTCGTGTATATGCAAAGGTTACAGAATAGCTCCAAGACAGTCTAACACTTGATTGTAAAAAATGCTATTTAGGAATAGTGGGTATTTTTGCATATACCTTTGTATTGCTTCATAAAGCTGTGCATAAATATCCAGCTTCGTTATTTTTACAAGTTAGAGGCTGATTTCCATCAAAGAAATTATATCCCACTGGCTTTGCTAACCAGATCAAGTGCCGTAATAAATGCTAAAGCAGAGTCACAGAGTGGAAGCCTGTTTGCAACCACCAGTTGTTGTGATCATTCAAAAGAATTATGTTTCTTTCCGCAAGCTATTTTCTAACACTGGCAGTGCACAGTACATATTTGTGAGGCAGTAGCAGAGACTGGAAATGCAGCTAGAAATGTTAGGCATTCTGCACAATGTTTCTTCCTTCTCTGTTAAACAGCAAACTTGTTTTTATTTGCACCTTAACTGGGAAAATCTCAGTTAAAGAGTCTGTTTTGGTGTAAGGATGAAAGTTACTGTGTCCATTAATCTTAACAATAATTTCACCACAAACCATCATTGAGTACTCCTTTATGGAGTGCTTTAATCCTTCTGAAAATAATGTTCTGTAAAACTTGGATAGTAAATTTGGTTATGACACGCAATTTTTGAATCATTGCCTGGTCTTTCCATGTTTCTGCTACTGGTTTGAGGTTGTTTTCCTCATGGAAAAAAATGTCTAACAACATTCAGGAAAAGTTTTTACATAGCATTATTTATTTACAGAAATCAAAAGTTTATTCTATAAACTCACACTTTGTAAATATTCTCTTCATAGATTTCACTCAGTCCCATTCACATATAAGCTCCAAGATATATGTTCCCAAGCAATCTGGCCAGAATCGTTTGTGTACATTTCTGAGTGCAAGGGATACCAGCTATCTGGGGATAACTATCACATCCCTGAAGTTATTAATAAGCAAAAATGCAGTAGGTTATGAACCGGCCTTGTAGGCAAGATTACTCTTTGTTGCGTGTTTTCTTCTGTTTGTCTGAAAAGTAGGTTTGAATGTCCATTTTTGTGATGGGCAAAAAGCACAAGGAAGAGCACATGCCATATTTTGGAACCTTGTCACAATGTCACTGCTTGTTAGACTGCAGGGACTGCTGACAAGTGCTTTCCATTTATGACAGCAGGCTTTTTCATCTCCATGTAAAATTTTATTCTGAAATCAGCGGACCACTGAGAACAGTATTCCTTATTATTGTTGTTATTATTACCGTTATTATTTCAAACCATTCTTTCAGGCCTTGTTTTGCCCTTTCTTCTGGTGCCTTCAACTATTTTCATTTGTTTCTGTTACAAATCTCCACATACTGATGAAATTGTCAGCTATCCATGTAACAAACTACCTGACCTGGTACTTGAGAAAAAAAAGAATTCCACATAATGTGACACTGGCACAGAAACTTAAGAGAATTCATATTTGTGTCATATAGTAACATTATCTAAACCAAATTATTCTCCAAGGCATGTTTCATCTTCTTGACTTCTACGGTCAGAAATCGTGACAGCCTTATTTCCAGAGAGCAAAAAATAATGGGGTAGGCTTAATGGTAGTCAAAGAAATGTTAGTGGGAGCTAAGATTTACAGCTGAATTTTGAAGTAAGCCTAGGGCTTGCGAAATGTCCAGCTTCTCCTGTGTTGTTGGTTTTCATCTCCTAATTTTTCAGTGCAATAAACCTGTTCTTCCATATTTTTCCTCCACCAGAGGTCTCCTCCTCTATCTGTCTTTAATTCTGTTTCCATAATTACATATCAAAGGATCAGTCTGCTGGCAACATTTGTTCAGCAAGCACATGCAAGCCTTGAACTGCCTGTGCAGCTGCTTCTTCTTCCTTCAGTTGTATTAAAAAAAACAAGTTACACTATTTGATCTGTGCAGGTCTTATAGATTCTGCTCAGTAAACACAAAAAATGAAAATATGTGGTAGGGAAACAATTGGCTTATGAATGTGAAAACCTGACAGAGATATGCAAGACAAATGCTGCATCTGACATTGTGAGAGAAGGCCTAAGAAACCTTCACTTGATCAATTGCTAGTGGCCTTTTATTCATCAAATTAAATTTCTACCAATTGGTAGCTTCTCAACAATTTCTCTAAGCTACTAAACTCCCTTCTAAGTAACCATTAGAAGGTTGGATTCTGTTTTACAGCTTCTTTAAGAACAAAATAATTCTTATCTCTACTTTCTCCCATTCTTTTTCTTAAAAAAAAAAAAAAAAAACAAAACCAACAAAAACTATCACTGTAACAAAATTTCCAAACTATTTTCATCCAAAACTGCTGTACTTCTTTCATACTTTCCTTTGGTTCAATTGTAAATCTTATATTACCTGCAAAGAGTTCACAGGAGTGCTCCCTCACTTCTGAATGATTCAGAATCAAGAATCCTAAAATGTTTCTCCTGAAGAGACAGTGAGACAGTTGTGCTGCACTGAGTGCCTTTTGGTGCAGTACAATCTTATTGGTAAGATATTTTTATGTATATATATAATTACTTATTGGTAAGTAATTGCTACATCTTTGGAAAAAAGTAGTATTTCTCACTTCTTGATGCATATTCCAATTTATGTGACCTCCTTTGTTTACTTGGTTTTATTTTCAAGTTTTAATAAATACATATTTATTTTCAAGTCAATAAATACATATATAAATGGTTACAGGAAATATACATTATATTTGCAAGAGGATTCTTTTATTTAAAATAACACCTAGGATGACTGTACCTCTGTGTAATATTTCCGGTAATGACTATAGTAGACTATATATAGAAATCCAAAATTTTATTGTAAAAGAGGAGTATTATAAATACTACCAATACTAAGGTCCCAGTCCAGCAAGTTTAGACAGAGAGGGAGTACACATTATTGCTGGTTACCTTAGAAACATATAACAAGTTGGAGATCTCTGAAAACGTTATTGATCATTGTCAAGGATTGCAATTGGGGAGTTTTATCATGCAGAAGCTTTTTATGTTATGTGGGGTTGTTTGGGTTTTTTCCACCCCAAATAATGGGTTTTCTAATCAGATTACTTGATTTGTCAAATTGCCCTTTGCTTGAGATACAACCAAAACAAATTCCCAGCCAGTTGGTTTTGAAACCTTCTATTTAATACGAAATGATGTATTTTTTACCTAATTGTTCTTGTTTAGTTTTGTCCTGCCAAGAATCTTGTTATAAGATGTGCTATTACTGAGAAATGCGTAATAATTTTGTATGTGAATGTACCATAGAAAATAGAAGCAAAATATAACTGCATATTTCTGCTGCAAGATCTTGATTATACACAGAAGGTCTGGCCACTGTGAAATCTGGACACATTTGTACTCTGCACTAGCAAGGTACCATTTCCTTCTGCTAGTATAAAACCTTCATGTTCACTGTTTCTATAGACCTTCCGGTTCAGAAGATTGTGATTTTAAGTTGATACACTAAGAATTAAACCTTGTTAGTGCAAAGTTTCTTCTTAGTAGTGTAAGAACTTGGATTGCATTTTTTAAAGTTATGGACTGGTCTTCTTCATATGTCGAATAAAAAAAAAAAAGTAACTGAGTGATTGAATGATTTAGCTTTAGAAATTAATTTTATAGCCATTTGCTTACCTTTATAGTTCCTCAATACCTTAATTAGCAGGTACTGAAGTACTGATACTGAGTTAATTTTGTGTTTTTTCATGAACTGCGTGTGAGTCATGATACTGTATAGTGTGGGTAGAACATTATCTTTTCTTCCCTAGATAATGTTTCCAACAAACACTTCTAATAAACATGCAAGAAAGTATCCTAAGTGTAAACAAGGTATAGTTTCGCAAAGGAAAGGAGTTATAATGAAATTCATGAAACGTTTGATTAATGTTATCAGTGCTTTTTCAGAAAACTTATTGTTTCCAGCCATCATCAAATTCTGACAAGAAAAAATAAATTCATTCCAACTATGAATCAGTTCCAAAGCAATTAGCACTCTAATGCTTCACAGACCAGTAACAAACAAGAATCCTGTTTTCTGGTTAAAGGGAAGTTAACAACAAAAATCAATTAGGAAACTGATAGTAGTCAATTGACAGCATGCACAGTTACATCTATTATAAAAAACTACTTATTTCATAAATATCAGGCTATTGCCTTTTTTGTTCCCCCACTAATTACAGATGGGGAAGAAAGATGGTAGTTCAATCAGGTTGGATTGTTTTGTGATACCATTTGAAGTATGGTGAGTGTTTAAAAACATGCTGTGAAAGGATAAAAGTTGAGAAAGGAGAATCAGTAGCAGTGTCCATGAAGAAAAAACACACAAAACCCAACAATAGTAAAGAAAGATAATTAGATATTAAACAGTGATCGCTATAGTTATATCTATATCAGTTTTATATCAGTTTATATAGTTTTATCTATATCTATAGATATAGATATATAGATATATCTATCTATATCTATATCTATATCTATATCAGTTTTATATCAGTTTATGTAGTTATATCTATTTCAGTTTTAGAGTTATTAAGTTTTTTAATCAAGATTGATCTGTTTTCAGTTCCCCATTTCTAGATTGATATCTGTTTCTAGATTAATATTGTAAGAGAATTTCAAATTTATTTTTATAGAAGGCTGAAATTTTTAGTGCCTTTTACAGTAAAAATATCCTTCCCCCCAATTACAAAAAAAATAATCTAGTGTGGCCCCATCAAATTACCTTTTTTAATTGTTTTTTGTTTTTTTTTTTTTTTTAATATTATCAATTACTTAGGATTTACATCCTGTGCTTCTCAAGGATACTTGAACAAGTCTTATTTGCAAATGTTCCAACTTCAATTACAATTTTGTCTTTTAGATTTCTGCTGTAGAACTTCTTTACTTGTAGGATTTATATCTCGGTAGCCAGTTGCACTGAATAGCTTAGAGAAGAATAAAGACTAAGAATAAAGAGTAATTATTTTAACAGATGATTATTATTATTTTAACAGGTTTGCATTCCACAGTTGCCTGCTATGAAATTCCATATTACATTAATAAATTGGGAAAATGGAGTTAGTTGCATGAGCTACCATATGTGAATCTATCATGGTTGTTTCTCTGTTTCTCTCTTTTGCTTTCTCTCATATTCTATACCCACCTCACCTTCTGCAGTTTCTTAACTTTGACCCCAGAATGTTGATTTATAGTGGTAACTGGCAAAACGTTATTAGGGCAGAATTGCTTCTCTTTAACTTCCAGAAAACACAGAAGATAAAGCGGGAGACTGACCATTTGTAATTATTCTGTTCAGACAATGATAATACCACCTGCCTAGTATTGCTTTTGTTGCATGTGGTCATGGATTATTAGAAATATTTAAATGAAGAAGCTCATTTCTACCTACAACGTAAAATCTATTAATAAATCTGCCCCACAATGAGTGAAAGAATTAAATGATACTTACATCTCTGTAGATCTAATTCCTTTACATATACCCTTCAGTAGATCATTTGAATAAGAGATACTGTGATAGAGTACTTGCTTTCTAACAGGTTTCTAGCCTGAGTATATCACCATCTGCACTTGTGTCCTGCTTGAGTTATGGTTGAGCTTATGCAGTTAGTTTTAATCCACAAAATCCTGAGTGAAGACCAAGGTATTTGCAATCACCTTTTGTTCAATAGTATTAGCAGTGTTACTAGAGTCAGATCCATCATATTTTATATAATAGAAGGCTATTGGTAGGTTCTTACACTTCCTATACCTTCCCTGTGTGAGTTTTCATTTTAATATGTGGGACAATGCTGTAAAAGGTCTAACATCCAGATTTACATGTCAGATGAAAAACAATGATGACCTAATATCTTAAGCTGAAATAAATGACATATTTTTTTTGGTGTTATTCAGTGCCCATCGATGACAGTCTTTCAGTAGCATGCTATATGTAATGTGCTATAATCCTCTCTGTGCTCTTTTTACTAATGACTGATAATATTGTCTAAAATTTAGAACAAGCTGGACACACAACAGTAAGGAACACCAGTTTTGCTAAGCAGATTACAAATAACAGTTTGCACATTTTGCAAAGATAGGGAGTTGGAAATACCAGCAGATGAAAAGAGAAGGGTCAATGTCAAGGAAAAAGTGACAGTTATGCTTCATAACCATGAATGACATCATGGAATGACAAACCTAGTGGTTTCAATTTCATTTCATTTTGGAAGAGAGGAGACAGAAAAGGGAGGGGCCTAGTGTGTGATCTCTAGAAACTAAACAGTTACAGTTTGTTACCAGCTGCTTAAAAGAGCTACAAAGGGAGTGATGAATCTTGCAAAAGTTTTCTAGCTCTGAGATAGCTCACATGGCCTAATACTTCCAATATCTCATACATCAAAGAGCACATAAAGTTTCTGGTCGCTTGGATAGACATACTGTTATTTGGGGTAGCATTTGTAACATGATATTATATATCTATTATTGTAAACTGTAAAATAAAGCTTATTTATAACTACTTTAACTAATTAATAATGACCAGGTGTTATATTTTTCTAAAGGAAGGACTTGTCCTCTTTTGAATTCTTGTCCTGTTCTGTATTTTATAACTATCATTTGCTATTCTACATTTTCTGTCTTTTGTCAATATAATCATTTGAGGTGGGAGTAAGTTGCCTTCCTTCACACTCATCTGATAGATACCAGGCCCATTAACAGTGTAGTATATTTGAAGAGAGTGTCTATGTTAATTAGATGAGTACTTATTTTTAGTAAGCCCATGTAGAGTTTTGAGGTGTATAGGTAAGAGAAACTTTTGTAGTATCATTTTCCTGCTTTTAGTATGAAGAGAAAGTCTTGCAATAGTAGTGTAGCTTTTGGGGCATGAGTATAGTGCATGAGAATCTTCTCAGTGATTCTACCAAATATTCTGTACATGTTTTCATAGTAGATAGATGGAGTTTTATAATTTTAAAATGCCTCTGTGGCGGTTTCATTCAAGTAACCGTCACTTTTACTTTCACTGGCTGTAGGAATGAAATTGGCCTTGTCTTAAGTAGGTGTTTTTTGCTTCTGCTAAAAGATAAATTATAAAGCAAAATAATAGTAAAAGAAACTGGAAAGTTTAACGATTTAGGATGATATGGACTCCTTGGCCAGCATGGAATTTATCTCAGCTGATCCCTACCCTACTCTGACCAGCTCTGTAACAACAACAAAAAAAGCCCATTCATTTTATTAACATTTCATGAAGAGGGAAAAGGCATCATTTGTTCTTTCAAAAAAGTTATTTGAGGTTAATGTATTTTAGTCTTGTGTTAATAAGTTTATTGAGAATATGATTAAACCAATATGAAAGTTCTATTTCTAAAAATGTTGCTTGATATGAAAGATTCTCTTTTATGCTGGAAAAAAATTGAGTGCTACAGGAATTATCAGCTTTGCTTTTATTATACTTTAACCAACTTCAATGCAGTTTGGCTTGCTTTCTATTCTCCCAGATCTGTTTCCATACACAGCAATTTCTTAGTCTCTAAGATGATCTAAGTGATGTCTTTCATTTTGAGACTGTCCTCTTCTAACCTTAAAAAGATGGATTCTGATAATGTTCAGCCGTATCTTGTCTATTATAGGCTTCCAACTCTATGTAGTTAAGTCATTTTTCTAGACAGCATTATTTGACATCTAACTCTGTTCTGATATGTAAAAATATGTTTTTGCATTGAAAAGGAAGAAGAAGATCTTTTTTATTTCATCTCTGATAAAATATCAGATATTTTTAAACAAATTTAACTGCTCATAGACAATGAATGCCCTTACCAACCATCTATGGATTTAGCTTACCTCAGAGCTCAACAGTTAAATCCTGTTGCAGAAGATAAACTCTACAGTGGTTGCCTTTCCCCAATCATCAAAGCAAGGCTTCTTAGTATATTTTTCACAATGCAAATATTGTGCTAGGTTTAGCCTGGTTAAGTGATAAAATCAGAGCTGGGTTTACTGTGATGAGCAGAAAAGCAATCACAAGGTATCAGCCCATTATGACCGCAGAAGGGCTGTCGCTTCGTTCTCTCAAGCCTGCAGTTCTAAAGGTAAAGTTTTCAGTGCTGATGACTAGGCAGTGAACTGTGGATTCAGAGCAGTACAAAGATATTTCATTTAAAACACTACTTGCCAGTAAGTATAAAAAGATGCAAAGTTATGTACAAGTCATTCGACTGATGCATGTGCAGTGATAGTTTCATATATTATTGCTTTCCTTCAGTTTGAATGGAAGAATTCCTTATCAGAATTTTAAAGTGCAGCCTTTTGTCTCTGCAGCTTTCATACACTGAGTTCACATGTATTTCTGCTTTTGGACTTCTCTTCAGAACTGTAACAGACAAGTGAGATTCTCAGGCCACTTATCTTGCCACTTGCCTAGCACAGAAACAATTTTTTTTGTTATTAATAATAACTCATTTTCTTACCTTTATTTTCCTGTTCTCCTTCCCTGCTTCCTTTATTCCACTTTTTCTTCTTTGATGGTGTCAATTTCATGAAGCAAAGGAATAAGCTCTTTTTCTGCTTTTGCTTATGCTAGGAATCTAGCAGTAAGTATTGGTGCAGCTTTAAATGTTATTTCACTACTGAAACTGTAAGAAACTTCCTCCTATATAATGCTTTCAGACATTTAAAATAAAATTCTCACCACCAAGTGAGAATTACAGTGGTTATTCAATTAAGAAGAAAAGCAATAATTAATCTCTAAATATTAAAAAAGGAATGTGCAATCGTTGATTTTACTATTTACAGAGGTCTGGAGCTCACCATATCTTATAACAGCATTAGCAAGAAAATCAGTCATTTATGACTGAGTGTTATTTTCTATATTTATTCATATTCTTACATGCAAAACAAAAATAATCAACAAGCTAAAATTAAATTTAAATTTTTAACAAAGTCAGTCTGATCAGCTGATAATCTTGTTTAACATTGCAACCACTGTTTTGAAATCTCTTACGATCGATGTTAGGATTACAAACTGCTTAGAATCTGAAGGCAAGATAAGTAGTATTTCTGATTCTACTACCATTGCTGTGTATAAGTCCTCTTACTGGAATAATTGGAAGTATTAATTGCTTTCCTCTCTGATGGTTTTGACTTGGCATGTTCTGCTTTTTTTGTAGACAGTGTGTATGCCAGGTCTAGCCAAGTTCAGACAGTTACAAGACATTCAAATCAGAGAGAATTTTAAGAAATACAGTTGTTAAATGTCTGAAGCGTTTCAACTGCAATTTTGTTTTGGTGAGATTAGAGACATGCTTTTGTAAATAAAGCAGTTCTTAGTAACTTTCAGTAAATAAAGCTACTTTTGTTTTTGTTTTTTATGTTCTTATGAGAAATACGTCAAACTCACATGATTAATTTATGAAGCAGCTCATGTGATTAATCATACAAGGTTATCTGTGTTTTTCTCCTTCCGAGTATTAATAGTGTTTGCAGAGCAGCTGAATGTGTGATTTCTTTTTTTACAATCTGAAAATTTCAGAAAATAAAACCCAAATACCCAAATACATAAGGAGAAATTTGTTTGGAATAAGTGGTTTTTTTTCCATAAAAATATCGTTCTAGACTTGGTAACTAATTGTAGTCTGGAAGGATTATATTGTGATCCACTCCTGTCACTGTTTAGACTAATTATTTTTTTTCTGAATCACGCAGGAAGAATGTCCCTTTGAAAAGTACGCAGAGAATTGGACGTTTTTTATCTCAGCCACTTACTTGCAGTGACCCTAGAAAAGCAGCTTTCACTTAGTGTGTTTCTTGATTCTCCAAAGTATGAAACTTTGGTTTTGAAAAGGGTTAATGTTTTTTAACTAGAAGAGGGGAGATTTAGATTGGATATTAGGAAGAAATTCTTTCCTGTGAGGGTGGTGAGGCACTGGAACAGATTGCTCAGAGAAGCCGTGGATGCCCCATCCCTGGGAGTGTTCGAGGCCAGGCTGGATGGGGCTTTGAGCAGCCTGCACTATGGGAGGTGTCCCTGCCCATGGCAGGGTGCTTGGAACTTGATGACCTTTAAGGTCTCTTCCAACTCTAACCATTCTATGATTCTATGAAACTGAGATCCTCACAAGGTAATAATTTAATTAAATTTTGTAAAGCATCTTCAGATTATCAAAAGTAGTT
Source organism: Pedionomus torquatus (assembly GCA_013398155.1). Taxonomy (NCBI): domain Eukaryota; kingdom Metazoa; phylum Chordata; class Aves; order Charadriiformes; family Pedionomidae; genus Pedionomus; species Pedionomus torquatus. The sequence goes on from VZRU01014260.1 coordinate 87,159, forward strand.
TGAATTAAGTTCAGTTATTTTCAGAGAAGTTGCAAGAGCCATTGTGCAGTTCTGAATTTATTTCCCAATTATTTTCATACCACTCTGCTAAACGTACATGTTTTAGAAAAAGTACAACTGGTTTTTGTTTGTCCATATATTACTTTTCTTCTCCTGCAACGTTTTCTTCAGACTACTAATCTAAGAAATTCTAAATTTTTATCAAATTAATTCTACTTTTACTGTTCCAAAACTGCATCTGATTAAAATATATTTAAAGCATTTGATATGGGTAAAAAAGAATATGGCTTGTCTACTCATATTTTTATTTATTATTCAGAACCAGCTGCTGTTCTGTATTAAAAGCATTGGTTCATTGACTTTGAAGGGCTTTTTTAAAGTAAGCATTTGTAAGAGACCGTGTATCTGTTGTGTAAGATTTTGTTATTATTTTAGTCTTTTTATTTTCTCTTCTGACTTTTAAAATATTAAACTTTAGCATATACATCATGTACAGAAATGCTAGTGTGGCATATTGGAGGCAGAAATCTGAAAGGCTTTATAACTGCTTTTATCAGTGTATAGTGTTTAGTATGCTAAGAGTGACAGGAAACCAAGATTCCATCAGTGCTTTACACATTTTTTAACTTGGCCTTTATTTTAAATGTAACATTTCAGTGTACAATAATTGGTCTTTTAGTTTTAACTGTTTGGGATTTTTAACATCTTTATGAAAACTGTTACATGTTTGATTCTTGACTCGCTAGTGGCTGTAAAATAGTGTATGTATGTGGAAGAAAGAGAAGGAGAGAGAGGGAGGAGTGATGACAAGTTTCTGGTGTCCTACTTTTTTTTTTTTCCTTTAGACCATTTCTGAGAGCAGTTTGTCTCCACAACCTTTCAGCTGATATAAATGATATGTATATTATGTTATTATATA